>CM053502.1:34672912-34701307 GCA_028627145.1 Eidolon dupreanum
GGCACATTGAAAACACATGCAAAAAGGAGGGTGTGGGCAGGGGTAAATCCCCTTGGAAGCAATAGACATTGGCAGGACAGAAGCTGGAAAAGGATACTCCAGTGGGCACAGCATGTGCAGTCTTTCTACAAGGAAGCATGAAAGAGAGGGGTCAGTGCTTCAATATACCTGAAACTCAGAGTTTAATGTCAGGGAATTTGGAGACTTAAGAGGAAGCCAAGATATTCTAAGGAGCTTAGATTTATCTGAAAAGCATGGGGCACCACTGAAGGCTTTATCATCATCACATCTGCATTTCAAGACAAGCATTCCATCCACCACCAGGGTGTGGGGTGATGATTGGAACCCAGAGAAACTAGAGGTAGCATTCTAAGACAGGACTAGTGTTGCATGGTAAGGGCTGTTGCATGTGGGGTATAATGTCAGTAGCAAAGTTTATCCATTGAATTAAGTACAAAGGAGTGTTTAATAGAAATATGTACAGATCAAATATCCCGACCATATCATAGAAGGAATGGATCACCCAAACATTAATGTATGGCTGCTGTGTTGCTGATTCCTAACTGTTAACACATTTGGCAATAAGAAGGCAGATGGGAGACCAAAATTCTCTGTCCCTTTTGGGAAGATCTTGTTAGCAACATTTTCCCCATCTATATATCAATTTCTCCATCAACCTGAAGGGATATAATGGAGCCAATGTAAAGAGGAGCCTGGGGATATAATTCAGTATTAGAAAGTGGCTCCTTTAAGGTACTATGAAAACAGTATAGACTACATCACCAATCTGCAATAGAATTTCAAAGTTAAAACAAAAAAAGTTGGCATTGGCAGGAAATTCAAAGACGGTATAGCCCCAAACCTTCAATTCATGGATCTATATATCTCTTCTCACTTCTTGTAGCACCCTTCTAAGCTGAGCCATCTGACAAAACCCTACTTGTCCAGAAGCCATGACATCATCAAAGTCCCTCTCATTCTGAAGCTTGTCTTGGATCCCATGGGATTAATCATTCCCTCTTTGGGGCTCTGGTAGTACTTAATGTCTGGCCTTTCCTTTTCTTATCTGTAAAATAAGATCACTACTGTGTCATGAATTGAATACTTGACAGAATCAAACAGAGAGAATAATCTCAACCTACCTATTTCTAGGGTTGTTAGATATACTACACACTTGCCTATTTGATCTCAGTTCTGTTCTCTGTCATTTGTCAAACATGCAAAAAATAACATTTCCTGAACTCTCTTGCTCTAGAGTTTCTGAGTATGGATGACCAATTTGAGGCACTGTTTAGTGACTGGAGAATAGGAGAGGGAAAGAGGTCAAGGTATTTCTACCTCCAAATCTCCTGGCTTTGGATCCCATCTCCAGAAAGGTAGCTGCTCTTTGTGGCTCCCCTGTAGTTCTAGATTCTGTAGATGACCCAGCTGGCAGCTCCACACAGCTCTTTGGGATTTGGTAGCACCACATTCTTCCTTTGTTCCTTTCGCCTAAAGAATACAATGGTTTTCTCCCATCACTAATCTCTGGGTTCCTTCAAAGTCTCCCTTTGGCTTCTCAGCTCTTCTATCACCAGTATGACCAACCCCTGTATTAAATTCCCTCTGTCTGAAATACCTAGAAAGATTTCTATTTTCTGATTGTATTCTAATTGATATATTGATCAAAGAGGAAAGGAATAGAGAAAACAACAAATATTATTGACGATGTACTCTGTCAGGCTCTTGCTCTTGGTGTTTTATAATTTCAGTATAGTATAGTGGTTAAGATTAAAAACTTTGTCAGAGAGACCAGGTTTCAGGTCCCAGTTTTGGCATGTGCTAACTCAGTTTCCATTTCTGTAAAGTAAAGTCACAAACAATATCTATATGTAGAGTCGTGAAGATTATCAATAATGTGTATAAAGCAATTGGCACAGAACCCAACAAATAGTACTCAATGTAAGCTATTATTATTAATACCAAAAAATAATGATGATCCAAATAAATCAATGAGGCCGATGCTATTATTCTGCATGACGTGTGAGGAAACTGAGGTTCAAAGACATGAAGTAATGTGCCCAAGGTCACATAGCTATTAAAAGAGAAAGATGGTAGCATTAAAACCCTGATTCCAAAGTCTTTGCTTTTTCCACTCTACAGAATGGACCACAAATGGAAACATAAAATCGGAAAATATAAAGCAGTGGCCCCAACATTTTTGGCACCAGAGACCAGTGCTCTAATCTAATGCCTGATGATCTGAGGTGGAGCTGAGGCAGTGATGCTAGTGCTGGGGAGCAGCTGCAAATACAGGTGAAGTTTTGCTTGCTGGCCCGCGGATCACCTGCTGTGCGGCCCAGTTCCTAACAGGCCATGGACCAGTACAGGTCTGCAGCCAGAGGGTTGAGAACCCTGCTATAAAGGATGTTACAAATGTAAAGCCCAAGCTATCTGGCTCTCTAATAATTTATGTGCACTTTTGTTAGGAGGAGAGTTTGGGAGGAGCCATACTCCTGACAAAAGCTATCCTGCAGGCAGACCAAGAGCACTGCTGGGAGAGTAGGCTGGTCAGGGTCAACAGCAGGACATGGTGCTTGCCATTGGGGAAGCTGTACCCTCACTCCAATGTTCTGCTGGCAGGGGGTTGTGATGCGGGCCTCACCTTCTTATTGTTGCCCTGCTGAAGGGGTAAGGGTTAATGGACCGTCAGTCCAGTCCAGGGGGACAGTTGGCAGCTCCACACAGCTTACTCTACAGCATCCAGGCCTTAACCTGTGACCTGAGACCCGCAAGCAAGGTCGTTACCCACCCCTGAGACTACAGGCATGAAGATTCCCTAATTATTGGCCATGCAGATTGTTTCTGCAATAATGAGGTGGCAAGAGAGGAGGCCGTCCTGGGGGAACTTCAGAGAGCCAAGTCTTCAACAGTGGCTGAGTTCCTTACCTCGCATTCTATAAAATTTCTCTCTAAATTGCCAGGAATAATTTTTCCAAGGAAACTCTGACCTTTCTCTTTGTCTCTATACTTAGACTATGTGCCAAAAGACTTTCAATTCATACTTATTCACCCCTTCCTTCCCTTCTGTCTTTTTCTCTCCATTCCTCCCTTGTATTCTTCTCCCCTTTTTCCTTTTTTCTGCATTCTCTCTCTCTCTCTCTCTCTCTCTCTCTCTCTCTCTCTCTCTCTCTCTCTCTATTCTTCTATTACTTCACATGACATGGTGATATAAGTTTTAGAGTCAGATACATGATGAGTCCAAATCCCAGCTCTGCTTTCTTGTAGGCAGGGATTTGGGGCACATTTCTTAACCTTTTGGAGCTTCTGTTTCCTTATCTGCAAATTGAGATTCAAATTCTCAGGATTTTGAGATTAAATGAGCTCATATATATAAAGAGGCTTGTAAAGTGCATAAATGACACAGTAATGTGGCTCCTTCCTGTATTCAGCAAAGCTTTATTGAGTTGCGTCTTTATTAAGTGTAAAGTCCCGTGAAAGGCATTGGAGTGAGATTAAGAATTTGTTTCTTCTCCCAAGGAACTTTCTCATTCTGATACTAAAGAAAAGCCAGGGAATTTTGGATTTTCTTAAACTAAATGAAGATAAACATTTTACCCAGTGTGTATTAAATATCCAATGGCATGTAACTTTTTTTTTCCCCTAAAGCCAAGCAAACTAGAGTAGAGAACACCAAGGTAACCAAAATGTACATATGGTCCAAATCTTACATATGGTCCAAAACTTACTCAGACTGAAGCCTCACGTCCCCTCTCCACCAGGTCATGTTCACAGAAATAATACTGTTTTTTAATATTTTTTTCTATTGATTCTATTATTTTTCTAACATAGGATTATGAACTACTCTAAATCCCTCTGAAACTAGAAATAATATGAGTTAGGTAAACAATGAAACATCAAGATTTTTATTTGCATTTTTTAAATTACTAGTGAGGTTGAATATATTTCCATATTAGCTTTCAGCAGCACTTTGCCAGTACCTCTGTTTTCCTATTTTAACTGGTTACCATTCATCTAGTATCTTCTCTAGAGAATAGAGCATGAGTATTAATTATCTTTGTATCCTTTATGCAATACGGTAAAACATCTCAGACCAAGTGAATGTTTAATAAAAGTGTTCCTGCCACATGCCAGGCACTGGTGCTGGGGTCAGAAAGATGGGAGGCTCTCAGGAATACATCCCAAGTCCCACGATGCCTATATTCTATGGTACACTCACTGAATGAAGGGAGCTGATTTGGTACTAGAGGCCTAGGTTCAAAGCCCAATCTTGCCACTTACTTACTGACCTTAGGCAAAGTTGCTTCATCTCCCGGGCGTCTGTTCCTTTAGCTTTAAAATAAAGACATTCTAGATAAGCTCAAAGACCCCTCCTAAGTCTTATCATGTCACAATATTAGTGCAACATATTTATAGACTGAAAAGGTATATTTTAATTTTAGCAATATTGAAATTCTGCTTTATTACTCAATAGATTACATAGAACAGTGCTATCCAACAGAAATAAATAATGTGGGCCATGAATGCAAGCCACTTATGTAATCTTAAATTTTCCATTAGCCACATTTATGTGAGTAAAATAAACAGGGAAAAATACTTTAAACAATATATTTTCTTTAACCAAATTTAACCAAATATTATCCTGTTAACATGTTAACATGGCTCTAGCTACATTTCAGGTGTTCAACAGCCAAGTTGTATGGCCTACGGCTCCCATGTTGGACAGTGTGGCATGCATGGAGCATGGCATGGGGGTAGTTGGCTTTTTCTGCTGCTGATGCCCTTTGGAGCATGTGCAAATGAGTGGCATCTCATAGAATGAGTGGTATGGGTGAAATGAAGCCCCAGCCTAACTTCACACTGCCTCCCCAGAGTATGGATGGAGGGGGTGCCAGAGTCTCAAATTCAACATGGTCCCTTCTCATCTCAGATACCCAAAAGCTCCTTCCTGAGGCCTCAATTCTTTCCTGCCTTCTTAATCTCAAAGCAAAGTTTTGGACTGGAGCAGACATCTCCCCATCCCTCACCTTTCTACCTGGGATGGTCGTGTTGGTCCTTCTATACTAATTTAAAATTGAGAAAACTGAGGTTCAGAGAGGTAATCACACAGCTAATAAGTGACAGAGTCAGAATTCAGAACCACAGCTGTCTGAAGTCTTCCGAAACTGAGCTCTTCCACCAGTTGAAGGCTGCCATTTTGGCTTGTTCTTCGATAAGGATGGATGTGCGGATAGGACGATGGAAGGATGGACCAAAGCATCCCTGGGATGGCTGTCTGTGGGTGGCCCTGAATTCAGCATGAGGATACAGAGAGGAATAAGACAAAATTTCTACTACAAGGAGCCCAATGGGTCAGTGAGTGCTTCTCAAACTTCTGAACCCAAGTATCTGCAAATGACTGAACAGTCCCTACAGAGCCCCAAGGTGCTGGGGAAGCCTCATGAAACTTACATTCTCTTAAAAATAAATAAGGATAATATATGAAAGTCGCTGCCATATGGTAGGTACCAATGAATATTTACTCATTTTCTTCTTCCCTCTCCCAACTGTATTGAAAAGAAAACCAATTTCTATATTTACATTTAAATAACTCTCTATAAAATCACTTTAAAAGCTACACCAACACTGTGATTCTAAACAAAAGTCTGAGGATCCCATAATGTCACCCATACTCTCTACTGATAATACCTAAGTG
This sequence comes from Eidolon dupreanum, assembly GCA_028627145.1. NCBI lineage: Eukaryota > Metazoa > Chordata > Mammalia > Chiroptera > Pteropodidae > Eidolon > Eidolon dupreanum. Next base: position 34,678,608 of record CM053502.1, read on the forward strand.
TGGATCTAACTTCCCCTCATATCACCTAAGCCGTGGTCCCACATTATTGCCTGCTGGTTATTTTCTCTTGTATGTAGTACTGAAGGGAAGAAAGAGAAGGAAGACTAAAGCTCAAACCAGAAGTCGAGGCTTTCTTCTTGCCAAACACGAATTATATATCCACAATATTCTGGTTCTTCATACCACAAATCTATAGGTGTAGCATTATCATCCCTGCTTTACAGATGGAGACACTAAGTCTTACAAAGTTTCCTGGGATGAAAAGCTGGTCTCTCTGACTTGATGTGGCTAAGCTGTGTTTCAACCGTGGCTCAGTTATATATCAACTATAGGTCTCTTAATCTTGACTCTCCTTTCACATCATATACAAAATCAGAGTTAAAATATCAATTTCATCGGGGTTTTTTTTGGTAGATCAAAAACCATGATATATGTAAAGTGCTTGTTACACAGAATAATTATCAATAAATTTTAGTTGTCTTTGTTCTTTCCATTCCCCTACCAAGAGAAATAACAGAGTGGCTCCTGTATCTGCAATGAAAAAAAAACTGCTGATGGCTTAAAGACTCCACTAGTGCAAATTGTTTTTTCTACTGCTCCATCCTTTTTTATAATCTCATGCCATTCATTCTCGGTCCAAGTTTCTTGCCTCAGTTTCATTAAGGCCCCTCGAATTGCATGTTTCCACCAGCAAATATGCATGGGGACCCCAGTTTCTTTATTTACAAGCACAGACCACTACATTAATGAGCTATATTTACACGCTGTAGGTTGAGAAATTGACAAGTCCTAACTACAATGAAGAAAGTGCTGCCTGCAATGCCGCTGGTTACAGCGAGACATAAAACCCATTATCAGCTCATTGGCCATTTGGACATAAAATTGCTTGGCACCACAAAGATATTTGTCCACCGAGGGGATAAGTTTAATAAGAACCATGGATGACACTAAAAAGCACATTTATTTTCTATAAGCTACGGAAGGTTTTTATTGCATATAGGATAAATAACAGGCCTCTGTGAATTACTGGTCTGTAATTCCACTGAGGAGGTTTGGGGCATGGAACACAGTGGGAGGAAACTGCTGTTTTAAAAACCAAGCCCTGGAGTTGAAGAGGCAGAGGAAGTAGATGAGTTTGTGTGTAAAAGAGATGACAACCCGCTGTCAAGCAATGGTCCAGCACAGTCACATACTCGAGGGCATGGGCAGTCTTTCTACTCAGCAGCAGGTGGCCTAAAGCAGAATTACTAAGCAGGGGAAAAAAAAACAACATTATCTTGCCTAATAATTATCTTCAACACAACATCATAACCCATCTTTTTACTAGACCCTTATAATCACCTGGAAGGTAAACAAATTGGGGATCATTATCCCCATTTTACGGATGGTGGAACAACGTTAATGTGAAATGTCCAGGATTGCAGGGTGTGCTGCTATGTCATGTAGAACACAGTCTTTTGAAGACCACGGGCTCTGAAGACTTGGCTCCTGATACTTCCCTGACTTCATCATACTCAGTGCCCACAATGCTGCAAACTTGCTGCTTCTCAGGTGCTCCAATGTTCCAGCCTCACTGCCTCTGCGCTTGTCTTTCCCTCTACTGAGAACCGCCACCCTTCTGGTATCAGAATGCCTTCCTCCCTCAATCCATTCAGATCTTTGTTCAAATATCACCTGCTCAATGATCCTTCTTGCCACTGTATTTCAACCTGCAACCCTATCCTAAGTATACCCCCTCCCCCATCTTCTTTTTCTGCTTTGTTTTTATCCATAGCACTGCTCATCTTCTGACAGTCTATTTTCTTATTCTCTTTGTTTATTCCTATTTTCCCCATCAGAATGTAAGCTCCATGAGGGCAGAGAATTTTGTTTGCTTCGTTTGCCACTACCAGTTAGACCAGTGATGGGCACACCGTAGATGCTCAAAAGTATATGTTTAATGGACCCAAGTACAAATGAATGAATTAGTACTATAGACAGTGACTTGCCACAGGCCCTCAAAAGAAGCCCCACTGCAACAGACTGCTGTTCAGTGCTGTTCATAATAATACTCATAGTAGTGGATGCTTATCGAGTATTTATTAAAAGGGCCATGCACAGTATTAGGCACTTTAGTTGTACTAGTGTGTATAATCGTCTCAATAACCCCATGAGGGGTCATATGCCCAAAGTCACACAGCTACTTGGAGATGGAGTGAATTAGTGATTTAAATGCAAGCCGTCTCATCCCAGGTCCCATGCTCATTCTTAATGGTAAAGTTATATTGCCCTTCTCATCACAATCTAACTTGCCTGTTGTCTGGCTCTGCATTTTCATCAGTGACCTAGTGAAAGATGTTCTCTTTCTTTCCAGATCCACTCTGTAGTCCTTTCTGCTAGGATCAGTGCCCCATGCGGCTGATACATTTGGACAATGTCAGTAGGGCCTCTTATTCTCTGGCTTCCAGCTGGGGTGGGCCTATGGGGTCTCAACAAGAAACCAGAGAGAAGGAGGAATCCAGTCAGGGTATTTATTTTCCTGGCTCCCTTCCTCTGTGGTCACCTTGGGCTGGCTACTTCCTCAACCAAAGGTCAGAGCTTTCTCAAGGTGGTCCTCTTCAGACAATGTTCTGGTTCCAGGTTCCAGTAGTCCTTTCATTAAACCTCTTTGAATTATCCTAAGCCAAGCATGCTATCTGTTTCCTACTGGGACCCTGACTGATGATACATACATACCCTTTATGAACTCCAAGCTCGGATTTCTCCCTCTGGCCTCACTCAGCCCGATTCCCCTCCTTCAAAGAGAGTCTGCATTTTATATGCGTAAACTGCTTACCACAGGTCCTGACACATTGTAAGTGCTCATGAATACTGCTTTATTATTATTATTTATTACGAATCCCTTCATAGTCTGGTTCCATCTTCTTTTTATTCTCATTCATTTCCACTCCCCTTGGCCACTCCTACTGTCCTGAGTTGAATAGTATCCTCTCAAAATTCATGTCTACCCAGAACCTCAGAATGTGACCTTTTTTGGAAATAGGGTCCTTGCAAACAAAATTTGTTAAAACGAGGTCATACTAGATTAGGGTGGGCCCTAATACAATGATTGATGTCCTTATAATAAGAGAAAACAGATAGACACACACACACAACAGCCATGTGAAGACCAAGGCAGAAATTGGAGTGACATAGCTACAAGCCAAAGAATGGCAAAGCTTGCTGGCAACCACCAGAAGCTAGGAAGAAGCAAGTAAGGATTCTTCCCTAAAACTGTCGGAGAGAACTTGGTCCTGCGAACACCTTAGTTTTTGATTTCTAACCTCTAGAACTCTGAGAGAATAAATGTCTATTGCTTTAAGCCACTCTGTAGTATTTGTTACAGCAGCCCTAGGAAATTAGTACTCCCACCAACTCCACGTTCTAGCTAGCCTGAACTCTGAGTTCCCACAACGACACACTTTCTTACCTCCAGATCTTTGCATAAACTGCTTATTACCTCTGCTTAGAAGCATCCTCTCCCCCATTCGCCACGTGACCACTTCCTGCTTGTTTGTTTCTTCTATTGTGCCATTTCATCGATGACGTCTTTCTTGACCCTCCAAGTCCAAGCAGGGAAACCTCATCTCTGAGTGGCCCAAAGCCCTGTATTTGTGCCATCATGGCACCTATCACACTGCATAATGGTTATGTGACTGATTGTTCATACATGCAAGGTCTGTGAGAACAATATGACCCAGTCTCTTTTTCTCAGTTTTATTCATGGTTCTTAGTACATATTAATGCTAATACTCACTGAGCATTTACAACATGCTCATCACTGATCTCAGAGCTTTATTTGTATAAAATCATTTACTTCTCCTTACTACCCTATGAGGTAGATACTATTAATTTCCCCATTTTACAGCTGGCCACAACAGAAAGCATGGGCTGAGACAGCCAGTGGCCCATCTGCATTATTCTTGGCATTCTTCCAGGTGTGCTTTGCAATTCCACCAGCAAACCCACCATATGATTTTGGTTTCCAAGTGCAAATCCATCTTTGCCTTAAACTCATTTATGCTGCCTGCTCCCACTATATCACCCACGCTCGACTGTTACATGGCACAATAACTCTCTGCCGGCCTCTGAACAGTTTTCTCAGTAATCAAGAAGGTGCAATTGATTCAAAGTGTTAATATTTGCTCACCACTGAGACCGTCCAGGGGCCTCATCATTCATAGAAATGCCACCCGCCACAGTTTCAGAAGCGCAGGACTCTGGATGGTGGCTGCACAAGCCAGTGATGGGAGATGTGCTTCTTGGATAAGCAAAATCTCATCATGTAAAGATGTGTCCCTCCCCCCTAACCTGGAGCTTTCTGTCATACACATGAGAAGTGGTTTACAGTAACATAAATGGAAATTGGATACCTGTGCATGCGACTGAGCCTTGGAAATCCTGAATCCTCATGCATTCATTCAGCTGTCATATGTTAAAAGTGTACTATGTGTCAAGCTTTTGAGTAGACACTAGGAACACAAATCAAAACAAAAGGAAGGAGTCATCTTAGCCATCTTCCTGTCCTCAGGTAGGACCATACCTACTGCCTGATGGCCATCTGCTCTATCTCATTCCCTTTCACACAACTGGACTGCCTTGCAGGGAAAAATGAGGAACTTGATCAGAGCCATTGACAGCGAAGATCTAAACCCCACCATCTGGTCTTGCCCCCACCCCATCTCCATCCTGCCTCTTATTAAGGGTTGCTGATTCAAAACACTCTTCTTGCTTCCCTGGGCTATGCCCTGCCATCACACCTTCCCTGAATGCAGTACAATGGAGTGGCCATGAGCATGAACACTAGAGCCAGGTAGCCTGCGCTGAATCCAGCCCTGCTCTATTCCAGCTGTGTAGTCACAGATAAGTCACTGAAACCCCAGGTGCTTAGTTTTTTCATCCATAAAATGACAAAGAAAATGAAAGTACTATTTTAGTAACTACCTCAGAGGGTCGTTGAGACAACAAAATGAGTTAACAGGCAAAGTGTTTAAAATACTGCATGACACATAATAATCACTCAATAAACATTAGCTAATTCTATTATTAATATCACTTGGTTGATGCTGGAGACATATATGACAGTGCCTCTGCAAAGCTAGTCATCTTTATTATTTATTTATTCTACAAATGTTTGTCAATGAGGCACGGGTCCCTGTGTTAGGAACTATGGGAAGTACAGAGACAAACAGAACAGTCCTCACATTTAAAGAGCACACACACTAACAGGGGCAGACAAGCAATGAAGAATTAGTAATAGCCCAATGTACTAAATGGAGTCCTTTATATGCTTGCCATTTTTAATCCTCCCAATAACTAAATGGGGTAGGCACTCGATATTGCCATCCCCATTTCACAGCTGAGGAAATGAAGTCATTGTGAGGTTAAGGATCTTTCCCAAGGTTACATTCCCAATCCCAGGCATTCTGGCTCCAGAGCTTATGCTTGCAGTCCCTGTGATACGCTGCTAACCAACGCAACACAAAGAGCTGAGATGGGAGAACTTACCAGGAGAGTCTGGGAAAGCCGCACAAAGGAGACTGACTTTTGACACCTGAGAAGGATTTTCTATAGTGCAGGGAAGGTCAAGGGAAAAAAAACAGTCTGGGCAAAGAAATTCAGGAAGGGCACATGTGCAGGGCAGTGGGTTGGTTTAGGAATGTTGGAGGCTAGACTCTGCATTGGGGGAAGTGTGAGGAGGAAGAGGAAGCGGGGAAAGGTGGGAACGGAGCTAAAAGCTAAGTTGGGTCCAGGTTAAAGAATTTGAACTTTTTTCTGATAGCCAGTGGGGACTCATTTGTTAAAACACATAGTAAGGTCTAAAATTTCGAAAGGAAACCAAAGTTCAAGCTATCTCCTACAAGGTGCTGAGTTCTCTCTCCATCTTCTGCCAGCCCTCCAAGTTGGGAAGCAGGCAGAGAAGAGAGACAGATTCATGCCCACTGCTTCTCTGTATTGTGGTCTGTGCTGCTGAGAAAAAAACAAAACAAAACAAAAAAAAAAAAACAGAAAGACTCCTGTAGATCCTGTAGACAGAACAGTTTTTAATCCCAGGTTTCCTGCACCTTGCTGTGTAACCTTAGAAAACCTGCTTCGCCTTTCTAAGCCCATTTTCTCCCTGGGCAGAGAAGAACTGGTTAAAATTGTCTCATAGAAAAGATAGGTAGGAGGGTTTAATGAGAAACAAATGCTGGGGTGGGGACAAATTCCCTCTGATGGTCTGTGAGATCATAGGAAAATATACATATAAAATTGTTTACATTTATATATGTGTATATATATGTATGTATATATGTAAGTCTATACATATACATGTACTTGTGTACATACATACGTACATACATACACATATACATACACACGTGTGTGTGTGTGTGTGTGTGTGTGTGTACACAGTTCTTAACACTGGGCTCCTAAAACTCTGTAATTTCCTAAGAGGTAAGAGCACTAGGTGCATCTTTTGTTCTAATATTTGGTCTTTCACTCTTATTCCTGACACTGAACTCCTGAGTCCCTTGGAACATCCTGGGCGATATGTCTTTCGTTCTAATGAAGTGACTCTGAGCAGGCTCCTAGATAGCTTCTGGATGGGGGTTGGTCACCAGAAAGACCAAGTCATGATTAGAAGCTTGGAATTTTCTGCTCCATCCCTACCCTCTAGAGAGGGGAGAGGGGCTGGAAATGGAGTTAATAACAGATCATACCTAAGTAACGATGCTTCCATAAAATCCCCAAAGTACGAGGATCTGAGAGCTTCCAGGTTGGTGAACACATCCATGTACTGGGAGTGTGATGCACTCCAACTCCATGTGGACAGAATTTCCTGGGTTCAGGGCGCTCCCAAACCTCATCCTTTTTACCTCTTCATCTAACTGTTCATTTGTATTGATCAAGTCTTTTAATAAACTAGTAAATGTGTTTCCCTGAGTTCTGTGTGCCACTTTAGCAAATTAATTGAACCCAATAAGGTGGATCATAGGAGCCTTGTTTTGTAGCCAAGTTGAACAGAGGTGTGGGTAACCTGTGATTAGCATCTGAACTGGGGTAGAAGCAGTCTTGTGAAACTAAGCCCCTAACCTGTGGGATCTGACAAATCAGTGGCCAGAAGTGTCAGAAGCGAAGTGTTCTATGTGAGTAGGAAAGGAGACCCAAAGGAGGTAGACTGAACTGATTTTTTTCTCTAATCGAGGGCCCTTCCCTTGATACCCTTTCTCCCCCTGCTGCGGGGCTAATGGGAGGCCACTGCTGGACTGCCCATTAAGTTCTGGACTGCCAACAGAAAGCTCATCTCGGGTTTCATAAGTGAGTGTGCATAAGTCCTGGGGTAAACTGCCACTTCTCGGCTGCCTCGGCCAGGACCCATGGGCTATTAGACAAAAGGCGACATTAGCCTGAGCAGCTGCTCCCTGATAACCTTTGCTGGAACAATCCCTCCTGCAGTGACATCACATTCTTATGTGGGGCATCTGGTTCCTCGGCAGAAAGTCGCCACATTCTAACTGTGGGAGGCCACTATTTAGGGAAGCCAGCCAAGCCAGGGGTTGTCTGCTTCCCTGCAGCTTCCTCCAGTGCTGCCAGAAAAAAGGCAAAGGGAGAAGGAAGGGCTCTTGATCCACAGTGACTCCATTCCTTTCCTTAGGTAGAGCTGAGGACCAGTAATGGCTGCAGGAAGAGGATGCTCTGGGTCTGAAATTAACTACAGAACATCCTCACCAGCCCCATTCCTTCATATGCATGGGTCTGACAGTCCAGTGTTTTTAGTTTTTTGTTTTTTTGTTTTTTGGGGGGAGGGGAGGGCGGGTAACGACAAGTCCACAGCCTTTGGAATGAAATAGATCTGAATCTGAGTACTAGCTTTGCAACCTTGAGTAAGTTGCTTAGCCTCTCTATGTTAGTTTCTTAGGGCTGCCATAACAAAGTACCAACGCTGCTGGCTTACACAACAGCACTTACTGTCTCACAGTTCTGGCGGCTCCAAGTTCTAGATCAACAATGTCTGCAAGGTTGTTTTTTTCTGAGGGATGTGAGGGTAAATCTGCTCCACACATCTCCACTAGCTTGCTGGCAATCTTTGCCTGATAGGGCTGTGTGACAGTTAAATGAGCAGGGGAGCTGAGTACCTGACAAAGAGCAGTTAGGAATCAGTAAATGTGATTTCCTTTCCCAAAGGTGAGGAGAGACCTTTCTTCCAGACAGCCAATTATCTATTCATAAATTAACTAAACTTAGTATCCTAACATGCTCTTAGTAGGAACTTGAAGATTATTTTATCTAACTTCCATTTCAAATACTTAGGAAACTGAGGACAACAAAAGGAAAATTGTTTTACTGATTTAATGACTAGCCTTGGCTTGAACTAATTTTTCTCCTTGGAATAAGAAGCCATTTCATCCAGGAAAATATTTTCTATAGTAAAATATCCTATATATAGCTCCTCACTTCCCTACAATAACACTAATAGTTTGTCTCATGTAGTATAAGTTGTCTTTCTCAAACCTTCTCTAGAATCATCATCTTGTTCCAGCTTTACTACAACAAAATAACCCAGGGTGGGGATAACTTGCTGCCTTTGGACAGATTAGTTAACTGAGGCTCAGATAGCTACAGAGTTTGTCAAAGGTCACAGGCCTAATGAACTCAAGTCTTACTAGTCCATGTCCAGGGCTTTCTTCTCTACTTTGTAGTTTTTCATGTTCTCAGTCATTTTCAAATGGAGGAATCCCATGTAAGGTTCAGAGAGGGTTTCTAGGCAAGGCGCTAGCCTCCTGCCTCCATTATTTCATTGGCCTTTGGCTGGTCTCCATGCCTCAAAGACCTTCCTCGAAGCCATCCCAGATTACTCTTTGAAACACACATCTTTCACCATGCTGCTTGCTGCTCAATATCATCCAAAGACACAGAGCTAACACATGGTAAATCAAGCCAAGGTCCCAGGTTCTGCTCCTGGTGCAGGGTGGAAACACTCAGTATGGTGCCAGGAATCCGAGCCCTGATGCTTGGTCAGGTGGGGCATATGACGGAGGGCCTGCATAGGACAAAGGGGCACCTAGATGGCTTTCTACTTCGGGAAAGTCTCCTAACCCTTGGCAACTTACAACCCCAAGGTTAGTAGACATCAGGCATCCAGCTCACCCTCCTCTGGATGAGTCAAGAAGAACCAGCATCAGGATCTGGGTGAGTCACTTGCCGGAAACATCAGGACAGCAGAAAAAGAGAAACTGCGTATGGGAATAAATGAGCCATTCTAAATAGCCCAGAGAAGGCCAAAATCCAAAATCTTAGCATATGAGCTAATAACCTTGATTTATCAATCAACTGACTGGTTCATTCAGCCACGTAACAAGTACTGATTGAGGGATTGCTGTGTGATAAGCCTGTGCTCGGCACTGTCTAGAAGTGAGGTGCACAGCGTGGTCCCCAGCCTCAGGGAGACTCTGGTCCTTGATAGCAGAATGTCAGAAGAGATCCATTTGATCGGAACCAAATGGGTTGTTTTGGGGATAGAAAAGAACAAAATAATTACAGAAAATAAGGCAAGCAGCAGAGCCTTTGGCTGCTCTAGAGTCACAATGCTATAAATAACAGCACACTAAAATGGCCTGGGGATACAATCACTGTGGAAGGGTACAAGTCATCTCGTCATGTGAGGGGAAAACATAAAATGACACCTTTACAATGGCTGCAAATTAATCTCATCATAGAAAAAAAATAAGAGGAAGTATTTCATGGGAGCAAGTTTCTCTGTTCCTAACAACCTCACAGAGAGCACCCCATAGACCAGAAGCCCTGTAATCAAAATCCTGTGTAAAGCCCAGGATACCACATTTAGCAAACACTCAGCCCACGGTAACTACTATTAAGTGTCTATTTAGGAACTGAAGCCTAAACTTTTAAGCCCATTACAAGCCAGAGATGTTGGCCAAGTAACTACACAACACAGAGTTCTCAGTTCCTATCTGTAAAATGGGTATATTCACAACAAAAACTTTGAGAGACCACTGTGTGGACTCTGTGCTTCCCCTGCGTTACCTCGTTTAGTCCACAGCTTAATCCTGTGAAGCTGGTCCTAAATTACCATGATATTTCCACATTGAGAAACTAACACATGAAAAGCCCAAGCAAGTTGCCATTTCCACAGCTACTAAGTGAAAGAGACAAGATTTGAGCTCCATAGCCTGAGTTTTTCACACCTTTAGTAAAAATAATAGCTGGCTCCCAGTGATTAAGTGAAGAATAAAGTTGTATATGTGAAGGCACTTTTAAAAAATCACCAAGTATTGCATACATATGAGAGGGTTTATTATTTCTTTCCTCCCTGGGCATGAATTGACTTCCAATAAACCAAGGAAATTCCATTTTGAATCCTACTCTCCCTTTATTCTTCAACTGTTACAGTAAAACGAGGGTCTGGGGATTTGGGGAAACAGTCAGGAGCCAAGGAACTAGCGATAGAGATATGAGATGGGAGAAAAAGAACCACGGGGCCTCGTTGTGCACACGATTTGCAAGCTGATGTGCAGACTATTTGCTGGGACCAATTACTCTCTTCTTAATTAATGAACACACAACCCACAATCTGTCTGAGAAAGGCGAAAAAATATGGCACATGTTTGGAGGCTGCAGTGTGCCAGCCCCCAGATCTGGAAGCGCCTTCCTCAAACTGCTGGGCTGGGAGTAGCCATGGAGACCACATTTGAGCAATGAGATGCCACTAGAATTTTGTTCAAACCACCTCTATAAAGTGTGTGTGTAAAGTGTTTGTTGTGTGCTGACCCTGGATAGGCAGCCTGGAATCCTCACACTAAAGTCAGGCCACTCTCTGTCTAAGAGACCTGGGAGGGCGGCTTGCTCATCAACTGACCAGCCTTAATTTTATACCTCCAGACTGCTCAGCATGGTGCCTGGAGCTACAAGGGACTTGGACACTGAGGCTGAGGACACAGACTCACTTTCTAGTCAGTGTGGACATTTGCTGTGCCAACAGATAAACTTACTGAGTGCTTACTCTGAGCACTGTGCTAACTAAGCAATTTGCATGCATTCCCTCATTTAATCCTCTCAACAACCCTGTGAATAAACTGACTCTTCACTGCTAAGATTTGTTGAGCACTTACTCTGTGCTATGCGTGCTGTTGGCCAAGCACTGGTAGGTCACGACATTTAAAAGCTTGTGCAAGATCACTGGCTGATAAGCATCACAGTCAGGATTTAAACCCAGGAACTTTAGTTTCAAATGTTGAGTGAACTTAACTATGATATAATACTATATTCATTCGCCTGATACTTGAGTGCTTTCAAGGCAAACAAGAATCTTATGTTTTAGTAAAGAGAACTGGCGGTGAGGGGTAACAAGCAATAAACAAATCCAGTTCATGATAGACTCTAACTTGTGCTATAAAAAAAAAATTGTACAGAGTGTGTTGATATAAAGGTTTAGAGTGGGGAGAGGTGGTCTCCTTCCAGCTCAGAGGGAACAGTGGGCTCTCCCTGAAACAGGCTCTGAGATGGAGTAGTGCGCTGAATGTTCATTAGGATGTCCAAGGCTCTTGGAGTCCATGCCCATGGAGGATGGAAAGGAAGCAGATGGAGACATCCAGCTGCAGTGCAATCCCAAGGACAGCCTCAGCCAACCCCGAGGGGAGTCTTGGAGCTGAGCCACCAAGCGGAGCAGCCCTGTTTGGAACTGCATCCCTTCCCAACAGTAAGTCCCTGAATAAGCCCTGCCCAGAAAAGGGGTGACCTAGGGAAAGGCAGCTAGTTCTCTGCAGCTGAAGCAATCCTGGAAAGAGTAGCAAGCAAAGCTGTCTGCCCAATGGAGTCCCAGCGTCTGAGCCAACAAGTCCATCCATGAAGAGGGACCTAGGTGGCACTTTACATTGTCCCCCAAAAGGGGTAAGAGAGGGGGCTCTCTGAGGCTAAATCTTGAACAAGATAGAGCAGAGCAAGTGACAAGGGAGGCCAAAAGCAACCCAAGCAGGGGCGTGTTCTTCTGGTAGGGAAGAAAAGGCAGATCCTCAAAACAAAAACTGGGTAACATAAGACACTGCGAGACACACGACTCCCATTTAAACAAACACCCAGGGACTGGGACACTCATGAGCTGTGGAGGCATTCAGCATGACCTGTGATGGAAGACAGACTCATCTGTTAGGTTTAAAACTCTTATAAATTTTCATTAATGTTAAAATGATCTTATTGATGTAATTAACCACAAATGATTTCAATCAACAGTGTATGTAGCTATTAAAAATAAGAATTACAAAAATAGCTTTTGGTATGTGCCAGGCTCTGTTCTAAGTGCTCTTTATACATTAATTCATGTAATATTACCAAGACTATTTAAAGTAGGTGTTATTTTATGGATGAGAAAACTGAGGCATAAAGAGATTGTGTAGCTTGGCCAAGGTTGTATACCTAGTAACAGGCAGAGCCAGACTTCAAACCTAGGTATCTGGGCTCTTGGGGATGGCTCTTGACCACTGCACATGCCCCATGTGTGATCACTGGCTATGTTCACAGACACATAAGAGTCCAGCTGAAGGTACAAGGGTCTTATGCATCAGATACCATTAGCTATTATGATTACCTATTTTTTTTTTTTTTTTACCTATGTTCTACCTGGAAGTCAAAGTGATCTTTTCAAAACAAATTCAAGCATTCCCTATTTCAAAGCTAAACTTCTCTGGCTTTCATGACTCTGCAGGTCCTGGCCTCTGGGCTTGTCTCCCAGGCTTGCCTTTAGCTCACTCCCTCTGTATTCCAACATCACTCAGGGCAATTGCTCATGCTGTTCCCTCTGCTCTCCCCGCAATCTCTGCTCACCCTTGGACTAGTTAATTCCTTCTCATCTCACAATCTTGGATCCCATTGTTATTTACTCTCTCTACACAGTTCACTTTTTCTCTATAGCACTTAATGTAATGTGAATTCCTGATTTAAGTGATTAACATCACAACATAAACTAAATCAGCAATTGTGTAACTAGTGGTTAATGCCTATTTTCCCACTACAATATAAGTACCATGAGGAGAGGAGTCTGTCTTGTAAATCACTGTAACTCTCAGTGCCTAGCACAGTGCCTGCTGTAGGGAAAGCACTCATCTAATGTTGTGGAATGCTTAACTGGTAAAGCAGAAGAGGGAGGTCAGAGTAACTACTTGCTTCCAACCCCGCAGGTTCCTCTCCTATAAATAATGAGATCTCCTTGCATAGTTCTTGTAAAGGTGAGAGCTAATGTATATAAAACACCTAGCAGACTCCAACAATTAGCAGCCCACCAATAATTGCCACCTATAATAATACTGCTTATAGTATTTTATTAGTAACATTACAAAACAGAGGGGTGGGCTATAGATCACAGGTTAGGAGTGCAGACTTTGTAGCCAACACCATAGAATCAGACCTAGCCTTGCCAATTGCTGGGCTGGGCCGCAACTACTTCATCTGTAAGACTAGGGTAATGAGAGTGCCATGCTCACGGACTGTGGGTGAGGATTAAAAAAATAAATAAAGCATTTAGGACAGAGTCGGGGACACAATAAATTTTATCCCAACCAATGCCATATATTATTATCACAAACAAGAATATAGCAAGAAGAATTTAAAGACAGGCTTAGCATAAAGAAGACAATGGGCCAAGGGTACAAGACTCAAACATTTGAAGTGGGGATACTCAGAAGAGGGACAACATTTCTACTATGAGACTCCAGAGGGTAGAACTAGGATCAAGGAGGTAAGATTCAGGGCAGGCTGATATTGGCTCAGCAGATGAGATGCCAAATAAAATAGCAATGTCTGATCTCAAGAAGTATGAACATAGAGGCTGGCCGGCTGCCTGCCAAGAGTGCAGTCGAAGAAACTGGGTGGGAGGATGTGTTTGAAACCATTTTCTAAGGGTCCTTGTGTCTGCAGGTACTGAGATAATAAGATTCTCTAATGTTTTCAAATTCCTGGCAGCATTGTTTTCTTTCCTTCATTCAACTATACTTAGGGAAAAAAAGGGAGAGGGGGAGATGTATTTATTCACCATTTGTCAGGAACACAGCAAAGCTTAAAAAGATGTCTTTATAGATTTCTGGACCATCCTAGAACCTCATAAGGAACATTGTAAGTTAAACCATCATAAATCTCTCATTTGGGGGTACAATGTTCTTCCTAAATGGACTGTATGAAAATGAGTGTGAATGGAATAAGGCAAAGGCACCTCCAATGTGTTTATTACTGTCATTTCTGTTTGCTATTGCACATAAGACCACAGTCTCCTTGGGCTTCAGAGTCAGCCTTGGCCTTGTCCCCAGAGGGCTGAATGTGGAGGTCCATCTTTGCTGCATTAGAAGGGCACACAAAGACATGTTGAAGGAGGTTATTCTGACAGGAGATGGCAAGAAAAAGTAAGGCATGCAATATGACTAATCCGCCATATCATACTATTTCCTTACACATGCCTCATTCCACAATATATAATGCACTTTCTCATTCCATATAAACTTCAAAATAACCCCATAACTTTCATTTTTCATTTACTCATTAATTTATTCCACATGTATTTATTGAACACATACTGTTTCTATTTATTACATTCTTACTGTGTGTCAGGCCCTATTTTAGGTGCCCATAAAACTCATCCTCTACTTTATATTTGAAGGAACAGACATAGAGATTAAGTGTCTTGCCTATTGCTTCCAAATTGGGTGCTATCCTCTAAGAACAATATTACTTACTGTCTTGATTTAATAAAGATAAATAATTATATCCAACACTATTAGTATGAATAACTAATAACAACTGTCATTAGTATTTTATAGGTTACTAAGAACATATACATAACCTATCCCACAAAGTGAGAGGGCAATTATCCCTGTTTAAAAAATAAATATACTAAGACTCAGAGATGATAATTAACAGTTTCACCCAGACAGTAAGTGAAAAAGAAAGTCTGCTCTGAGGATAGATACCATTTTGTGTCCCTAAGGCCTACTCAATACAGCACACCTAATATCAATAGTGCCTCCATTTTTAAATTATACCTTATGTAATTCATTCATTATTTAATTTGATATTTCCAAGAACCCAGTTAGACAAAGAGCTGAGGAAAGTGAGGCTCAGACAGGTTAGCTGACTCGTACTAGATACACAGAAGTAAGGGTCTGAGTCAGGACTCAAACTCACACTTTCTAATTCTAACACTCATGTTGTTCTCATTAACCCCCACTACCAAACACCCACCTCCTGTAAAAAGTCTCCTGTAGAGAGATGAAAAGCTGCTAATCTCCCTTGCAGCATTAAAAGCCCAGGAATTCCCCTTTCCTTCCTTCCCTCCATCCCAGGCACAGGCTCAGCATTCCTGGGCAAGTAGCATGGAGAGAAGCAATGTTTTATTCAATACTAGGCCAGGAGCTTAGAAACTGAACCGTGAGGGAACTGACACAATTTCAAATGCTTGCTGCCCTAATTATTTGATCTGTTATCACAGAGATGGATTAGGAAAGGGGGAGTGGTCCAGCCTGTGCCTCAGCAAAGGAAAGGCAGGTAGAAATGCATCAGGCTGAGTTTACAGGAATGATATCACCACTAAAGTCTTGATCTAGCCCAAGTGTTGGTTCAGGAAAAAAGGCTGGAAGGGAATTAGCATTTATTGAGCACTCACTCGGTGCCAGACATTGTGCTGGCAAAAATGACATGTTATATGAATTTGCTCATTTGATCCTCACTATAACCCTATGAGAGGGATTAATATTTGTTGTTTGTAGCTGAGGAAACTAAGGATCATGGAAGTTGATGGGCCAAAGAGGTAGGTCAAGGACAGATCAAGAAGCTTAGACTCAGTCCTACAGAAGTCATAGTTTTAACCAGGAGAGTGATATGGTTGGAATTATGTTATAGAAAAATCACTCTGTTCCTATGAACTGAATGAATTCGAGAAAGTAAAGACTGGAGGCAAAGGAGTTTCAAAGTACATATTCAGGATAGATGAAGACCTATTATTAAGACATACAATTGAGTGGTGGCTAGATTTGTGTCATCAAGATGCTGAATCCAAAGCCAGGGAGTTCGGAGCCAGGAAGTAGGAAAGGAGTGAGGAGAGAAAACTCATGGATGACATGCAGTTTTCTGACCTGTGCAACTAGATGGATGGTGCTGCCATTCACTGAACTAAGAGCGCAGGCTTGAGGGCACAGATGATGACTTGTGAACATGTTGAGGCTGTGGGACTTCCAGGTGGAGATGTCCAGCTTGCAAAGGAAATCAGGAACAGCAGAGAGACTGGACTGTGGAGAAGTCCTCAGCATGGAACTGGTAGTTAGAGCCAAGGGCATGAATGAAACTGCTATGAGAGGAGGGAAGTGAGATGTAGGAGTAGTTAGCACAGAGCTCTCAGGACATCAAGAAAAACAACCCTCCCCCCTCAACTCAACCTCCAAGAAAAGCTCGTGAAGAGTGGCCAGAAGGATAGGAAGTAACAAAGAGAATCTGCACTTGCTTATGAAAGACTAAGTCCTCTTTTGTGGGATATTCATTAAGAAATGAAGGTAGCTGCTAACCAGTTGAGAAAGCATTATCTCTGGTCTGATCTATATTATCCCAGGGAAACACATAGTATAATGGGGAAAGATCTGGAGTCTATGTGAGAAACAATTCAGAATTCTGTCTAGATCAAAGGAGAAAAGTGAGAAGATTGTGGAGGCCCAGCTAATAGAATTGTGCTGGCCTGCTAATAAAAGACTGTGCAGGAACTCTGGCTGTGATTTCTCTCCATGAGCATGTGCTAAGAAAAGTACAACATTTTTGCTTTTTGAAATAGTATTAATGTTTGACACACACGTGATGACAACCAAATATGGAAGTAGTCATTCCTAAAAAATGAACACTTGGAGAATAAATGCTCATGACTACACAAGGCTTGAGATTCATGAAGTATCTTTGACTTCACCAGCAAAGTAACTGAGACTGATAAGTTCACAGTATCCTAACCTTCAAAAGTAGGGATGAATGAGAAATTCATGGAAACCCACAGAATCATAGGATCTCAGAAGTGGAAGGGGCCTGAAATGTCATTTCACTGTCAACTTTGCTAGTTAATTCATTCACTCTGCAAATATTGATAACTTATTTCTCCCAAGCACTGTTCTAGGGATGGGGAACATAAAAAAGAACAAAATAGATTATAATTCCTACTCTAGTGCAGCTTATATTCTAGTTAGGAACATGCAAAAATAAAAAGACAAGTAAATTAAATATACTGTTAGATAGTGAGAAGTTCTCTGAGAAAAAATAAAGCAGGACAAGGGTGGTGAGTGCTGGAGGGTTGCAATTTTAACTAGATTAATAATCATGAACTCTTTTCATAGTAGTCTCAATGAATGGTCTTCCCTCTCTACATTTGTTTTCATACCCATTAGTTAATATGATACTTATTAAAAACATGAGAAAGGCAAATGTTACCATCATTATCAGACCTAATTTATCAAAGATTTATTTCTGGACCAGTTATGGTGCTGAATGGTTCAAAAGCACTATCTCATTTTATCTTCACACTTACATGAAGGTAGTTACTATCATAATCCCATTCTAAAGATTAAAAAAAAAAAACATGGAGGTAAAAAACCCTAGCTCCCACAGTCCTTGGGCTTCAAGTACAGCTCCACCATCTATATGAGAGTAGGTAGGTTGCTTAACTCCTCCAAATCTTAGTTTCCTCATGTGCCAAATGGAGGTGACAAGAACTTACAGAGTTGGTGTGAGAACTTAAAGACAAACACATATGACAAGGTAAGAGTCAAATCAGATAAATTTGTCTGATTCCAAGGCACAAACATTTAAGCACAAACCATACTGACTTATTTTTGAGCTGGGGAAATTGCTAAGCAGCAGTAATTATGGTAATGATACGATTACAATATTGATATGATCTTGCAAAATACCCCTGACTCAGCAGTCCAGACCATCAATTTAAAAAAAAGCAATGACATTCTTTATAGTTCTCAGATTTTTAATTTCTGCCAGGGCTGAAACCAAAAGGAAAACAAGACTATATTATAAATAACATCAAATTTCCCCAGGCTTCCCATCTACTTCCCAGATTTTGTTTCTTCCAAAGAGTAGGCATGTGTACCCATAATACATTGCTAACACTTTCACAGCACTTCTATGGCAGAATAATCCAAATACTTTACACATAATAACTCATTGTGTCCTCACCAGTAGTCTTAATGATGTAGTTACTATGATTATACCTATTTTGGAATGAGGAAACTAAAATAAAGCCCAGAGAGATCAAGTAGCTTACCCATCACACAGCCACTAAGTGATATTGATGAGGCACAGGTTTAAACCAACCTAGAGGCCTCCCACACCTCTAAACTTCTTAAATACATGAGCCAATATACTCCACTATTGTTAAAGTCTCTCTGAGTTAGGTTTTCTATTACTTACAATCAAATGCATTCTAATTATTTTTCATCCAGTTAATTTCAATGGTTGCAGATGGGAAGAAGGGTAGCACTTGAAGGAATAACATGGCAAAAACAAAAAAGTGAAGTATAAAACATCATGGGATATGTTACTGGAATTGTACCAGAACTTCACTCTGTGGTCACTGGGGTCCCACTGGTGGTTTTAGAGCAGAGAAGAGCCACTTTCAGAGCTGTGGTTTAGAAACAGAACTCTATCTGACTAGGCTCCAATTACTATTCCATACCTACATCTCTTTGTCTTTAGTTTACAGGTTACTATTCATAAGAAAGAATAATAATAACCCAAGATTTCTACTCATAGGTAAAATAAAACGTACCTCTGAAGTTAACTGAAAAATTGTATTCTCAGGGAAGATTCCAGGAAAAAAAAATGTTTTTGAGAAACAGATGGTATCTCAGAGCCTCAATTCTGTTGGCTTATAACACCAACGCAACGAACTTTATGCCAACAATTAAACTAGTCTTCCCGGTAAAATGGCAAACCCTTCAATCACATGGCTCCCAATGATAATGCCAATATGAAGTGTTTAGATTCCCCCAGGGAAAATAAGAAGGAAACTTTGCAGAAGCAGTAACAAAGAGAGATTGTAAGTGTAATGAGATAAAGAAAGACAAGTAACATTACCTCAACAACTAGTCAATGCCATGTAATATGCTCGGTACTTGCCATTTATCACCTCACTCTGTCCCTAAAGAGCAAAAGGATGCAGACCACAGCCTGCATGATCCCAAAGTCCACTACATCATGTGCAATTTTAAGTTCTGAAGATTGAGTCCTGAAAGTGCCAAGCAAACACTCTCATTTTCCATAGCCCAGCTCAACTACTATCTTCCCTCATCCAGTCTCCATAACTCTGTCCTCGCTTTGATTTGCAACTTCTCTGGGGTCTGAAAGCACTGACAGCTTGTCTTAGCCAACTTAACATCCAACCACCTAGGGAACTGAGAATATCTTATCATTTCTACTAGGTAGAACTTTTTGTTTATTTGCTTTCTTTATAGAAAGCCATTTAAGATGGATTGAGAAGAAATGGAGGTGATTAGAGGATATTCAAAAAGTCTGGGTTCCCCCTATTGACACATAGTAAAGCTATACTTCTCCACTCTTTTAAACATAAGTGTGGTCATGTGACTTGTTTGGCCAATGAAATTGTGAGCAGAAGCAATCTGTGTCACTTCCAAGAGGAATGTTTAGTGCCAGTACACATTTGCCGCATTTACTTCCCTACCAAAGTTATTGTGGAAGCATGCCAAAAATAACGACTGCATCCCTGAGTAATGATGATAAGAGCTCCCTGGTGAGCATGTAGGTTGGCACACAGAACGAGCAAAACCTGTGTAGTATTAAACCACTGTGATTTGGGGAGCATTTGTTACTGCAGCATAAATTAGGCTATCCAGACTGAGGGATTTGTTATAAGGATACAGGAGCATCCCCCCCCCGCACCCGGACCCAAGGTTAGAAATGCGGCTGAACTTCTAGAAGGCACTAGAAACAAGGCCTCTCAAGCTGCCTGACTTTCTCACACCTATATCCCACTCTATGCATGTGCTTTAGTCTCTCTTTTCCTCCTCCAATCTCTGCCTCTCTGTGTCTCTGTCCTTGAGGATCTCTCTCTCTCTTCTTTCTCTCTTCTCTCTCTTCTCTTCTCTCTCCTCTTCTCTCTCTCTCTCTCTCTCTCTCTCTCTCTCTCTCTCTCTCACACACACACACACACACACACACACAAACCATTACTTGGTTTCATTGCCAAAGTACCAGGGATGGGACTCTAATAAGCTTCACTTAAGATCTGGGGCCCACCCTAGTCCAATCAAATATAGCCAGGGAGTGAAAGAAAGAAAATGTCGATGAGAGAGGCATTGCTTACTGTGAGTTAGGCATATAATACTAGTGCCTAACACTGAGACAAAGGCTCCAACTGTGACGGTTATGGTTCTAAGAGCTTTGGGTCTCTTGACTCTCGTAATTCTCAGAACAACTCTATGAAGCAGGTACTATTATAATTCTTATTTTACAGATGAAAAAATGGAGATTTGTAGAGGTTAGGTAACTTGCCCCAGGTCACAGCTGATGAGCAAGTATGATATGTCAACCCAGGCAGTGTCACCCAGGAGTCCTTGCACTAACCTCAATGCCATGCTGCCTTTTATAGAGTAAATGACATCATATAAACACCTTGTATCTCCAAGCAGAGGAGAAATCCATGACAAATATCCCCCACTTCTATAAGCGTATTGTAACAAAGGAAGGCGCCAGTATTACTGAGCACTGTGCTCAATGCATCCACATTAAATGATCGTTATCGTTTAATGGTAGAAAATGCCCTTCGAGAAGTTAAATGACTTGCCCAAGTTTTTATAATTAGTAGATGACAGAGCCATGACTCAGACACAAGTCTTCTGATTCCAAATCCTGTACTCTTTCAGTTCAACTGCACTCTACTGCACAATTATGACTAAACCCTGTTCCCTTCCCTCTCAGTGCCTTCAAAGGACATTACCATCCATGGCTTGGAAGGTAGTGACAAAGGCCCCTTTCATGCAGCATCACTGGGGGGTCAACCTCCAGGCTTTCCGAAGCTACACTGCCCAAGCACCAGGCTTCTGTAGCGTCATCTGTACCTCACACCAAAGCAACAGCCCTGAGCTCTGGAATTCAGACCTGGCAGGAAGCTGAGATCTCACCAGGCCCGGGCTTCCTGGCTGGGCTCCGATCCCAGCAGGAAACTGGCGCAGGAACCAGGTACTTGGGAGGAGGCCAGGTAGCCAGAGTGGACACACATGAAGATGCCAGACTGGGAAGCTGCAGCCCGATGCTGTCCATGGGGAGGACAGGGGATTTCTTCCTTGGCCATCTTCACTGTCCCTAACTGCACGCATGACTTTTCTAGACCTTTTATCTGAGGACAGAGCTCCTAATATTCTATCAGGCTGCAAGGATTGGCTCAAGCCCTGAGAAACAGAGCCTTGAGGAACAATGACTGTTGCTGAAATCTGGTGGGGCTGGGGCAGGCAGGGAGTGACCTCATTAACACCCTTTCCCTGTAGGATACAGTAACAATAACAGCAGCAATATGGTGATAATCACGTCTGTGAATCACTTGCCATGGGCCAATCACCAGCACATTCATATGCTCATATGACCCATATTTAAAGAAGAAGAGGCAAAGGCTAAATGATTTGTCCAAGGTCACATAGCAAATAAGCCCAAAACCAGAATTTGAATTCACATCTATCTGATTATTCCCCAAGGTCTCCCCTGCACAGTGCTGTCATCCCAGTGGATAGATGATCCACATTATGCCAGGGAATGGCCTTGAAATTGACCAAGTGGGCTCATTACTCCCTAGATGAAGAGGAAAGAGAAGAAAAGAGAGAAAGTCAGGAAAATAATGAGAATGAAGAAGACAGACAGGGTAGGAAAAGAGAAATGGCAGGAGGGAGAGAGATGCCAGGAGAACAAAGCTTGCATTGACAATCTTATGTAATTCCAACAGGTCGAGAGAGAGAAAGGGGGAGAAGGATTACAGGCTGGGTAATTGTTCTTCTGACCTTAGCTCCCCAAAGATCAATGGGTGTGCCAGCAGTCTAATTGACTAGGTATCCCCACTATTCCTCAAAGCCAGTTGCTTTTCCAGAAGAAGAAAAAGGGAAAGGAAAGATCAGCAGTTTCCAAAGGCTAAGCACCAAGTTCCCCTCATGCTGTTTTCGTGCCTGGGAATCCAAACTCTGCCTCTCACTGCCTAGGAGCCACCTCCTTTCTCAGAGGGCAGGGTGTAGAGAGTTGGCAATTATTGATACTGGAGGGCTGAAATGAGCAGTGCTTGAGAGCCCAAGAGTTCAAACACAAGCAGCTCCACTTTTTCTCTTTAATGATTCATTTTGTCTTTCTGCACTGCCTTTCTCAGAGATTAGCAATTTACAAGTGTCTGCAGACATGCCTGGCAGCCCCAGAGAAAGAGAGAGGTGGGTCAAAGAAGGTAATCAGAATCCAAGGGACAGAGCACCCATTTCCCACATGCCCTCCAGTATGGGGTGCCTCCCCATATTGGGGGTTAGCCTCCCCACCTACTGCACCTTTCATGCTCAGTAATTGTTCTAAAATGAGTGAATGAATGAATAAGGGAGGTAGAACTGAGTTTTTAACTCTTACCCTCATCTTTGTTTCCCTTCCCCAGTTACTGGAAAGTTTGCTGGAGAGGATGA
>CM053502.1:34701807-34747337 GCA_028627145.1 Eidolon dupreanum
GACTTACCCCAGAGCGGTGCTTATTAAACTTTAATGTGCATTCAAAGAATTCAATGATTGAATTGACCTCCTTATTCTCATCACCCAGCACAGAGCCTGGCACAGAGTAGGCACTCGTTAAATGTTAGATGTGCAATTGAGCAAACCCATAGATACACTCAGTCTTTATTGTAGAAATGGAAACTCTAAAGTTTATATTTATTATTTACTATGTTACAGGAAATATTCTAAGCACTTGATAGATGTTATTTTCTTTAAGGCTCATAACGACCTTAAGAAGTAGGTATTAAAATTATCTCCATTTTACAGATAAGGCTCATGGAGGTTTGACCTGTCTCCACAGGTCACAGGAAAGCCAAATTTCAAGTCAGGGAAGATTTCCAAGTCCATGCTTCTTACCACTCAGCAGTCACCTTGGCCTGGAGTCCCTCTCCCACTATTTATTCTAGGAATATCAAAATTTCCTGGACAGCTAGAATCACATCAGTCCTTTTACTTTTTCCTATCACTCTAAATCCCATAATGGTGTTGGGCACAGGGAAGGCACTTACCAAAGTATTCCTGATTGGTATTTTTAAGTATCCTACCCTAACAAACATTGCTGTGAATCTCGGTCACAATCTCTGTGTCCTCAGGTCCTCAGTGTATATGTAGTAGAAGTTGAGCCTGAAGGTACTAATTATCATACCTAAAAATGCCTAAAACTGTATTAATAATTTAGCGCTTACATTCATGCAGAGAAAGATTCCTGACAGTTTCTAAGTCCCCAGAGGTCAGAGGCTCTGTGTCCAGTAGAGACTTGGACATTTAATGGTGTCTATTGTATATATGTTGACTAATAAAAGGAATGGCAAATAATACAGTTAGAAGAACGGGGATTTGGAACTTTAATCCTGACTCAAGTACAGGCTAGTTTTGTGTCTTCGGTATCCTGAACCGTAAACTCCTTATGAGAGAATAAGGGCATTTGGACTAGAGTATCATTTGGATCATCCGGTTTTAAAATGATAATGCTTTAAAAAGCAATAATACTATCAGAGAGATTTTAAAGAATGTTTGTTCTTAAAGAAAATGACCCCAAAGTACCAGGATTTAAAAATTAATGTCAGTTCTGTGTGTTTGGTGTCCCTGTTTATGGCAATATCATCTCTTTTCCATTGCCTCCTTTTGGTCCACCATGCCTACCAAGTTCTAATTTGTTTCAAACCAAGAAACTAGATAATCAGGATTATTATAATTGTTTGCAAAGAAGGCGCAAACTGATCATAATAGTCTTAGAGACTTCTCTGACTAATAAAGATGAGATTTAATTCACATGCTTTGTAACAGCTATTTCAGCTGTGGTGTGAGAATGTGTGTGTGTGTGTGTGTGTGTGTGTGAGAGAGAGAGAGCACATATGCATGTATTTATATATCTGTTAATGAGATCATTAGACACTGGATAAAAGTAATCAATGACAGTGATACTGTGTTATTGTCCCTACTTAATGAACAAGAAAACCATAAATTTAGATGGCTGAACAACCTCCATCAAGATAAGATACACACCCAGAAACTAGGTCTCCTGATTTCTAGTCACAGCGTGAAGGCAGATACAGAATATATAAATAATTTGTGGCCTTCAAACATTCCCCAAATTACCTATGTCTAGAAAGTGAACATCTCCAAAATCTCTGCTACCTTCTCTCCAAGGTTGCCTTGTACCAGATGCAGATGGGTCTAAGGTTGCATACACTGCACACTGTCCAAATGATGGATCTAGCAATCCCAAACAGAAGCAACTGGCTAGACTTCTCACTGCCAAGACTCCATTATGTTTATAGAATGTCCCACCCCCTAGCACAATAAGTGTTGCCAAGGAGCCTCCCTTGTCGTGAGAATCTGAGACTATCTGACAAGCCACAGAGACTACCCTGAAGTGGTTAGGCCTCACCTTAGCTTTGTCCCACAATCTACTCTTAATCACTTTACATTCTATAGATATTTGTCAAGGGCCAACTGAGAACTCAGTGGCAATTGCTAGCATTTTTGTGGCAGGACCTGTAATGAGAGGTTTACCACATTTACAGCTCACAAAGACCCTATGAAGTAGGTGCTATTCTTATTCTCATTTTACAAATGAGGAAACAGGCACAGAAAGTAACATGCCCAGGATTATGCAACTAGCAAGTGCTGGAGCAGAACAGACACCCAGACCATCTGCTCTTTATATTATCATGGCTGTTATAAGAAAGACACAACCACTGCCTGCCCTCCCGGAGCTTTCAAGGACAGTCATGTGCCACTGAGCAATGGGAATTCATTCTGAGAAGTGCGCCATCACCAAGAGATTTCATTGTTGCACAATTATAGAGTGTACTTACACAAACCTAGTGGTGACGGCCTACTGCACACCCAGGCTATATGGGATATAGCCTGTTGCTCTTAGGCTACAAGACTTTAGCATTTTACTGTACAAAATAACACAAAATTAAAATAAGCGCAAGAGAAAATGATGTAGTTAAGACATGGTAAACATGAGATGTATGAGGCTACAGCCTGTGTAACTTGGCATAGGGTTCACAGAAAACTTATTTTTTAATAAGTAGAAACACTATATTCTAAAAAAATGATAAAAGGTATACTACAGCAAACACATAAACCAATAACATAGTTTTTGTTGTCATTATCAAGTATTATGCACTGTACATAATTGGATGTACTATATTTCTATCAGACTGGTAGAGCAGTAGGCTTGTTTACACCACCATCCCCACAAACACATGAGTAATGCATTGTGCCAGGACATCACAACAGCTACAATGTCACTGGGCGATAGGAATTGTTCAGCTCCATTATAAACTGATGAGACCACTTTCAAATATGCAGTCCGCCGTTGGTCGCAGTGTTGTTACTGGGGGCATGACTGTAATGGGAAACACAGACACATCATTCATTTTAAGTGCATAGTTTAACCACAATTCTAATAATGACATGAAGGAGGAGTTCCAGGAGGTTTGAAAACATTTAGTGGGGATCTGATCCTTGTGGGGAAGGAGAGGGATGTCAGGGAGGCTTTCCTTAGGGAAAAAAAACTGTTGGCATTGAATTCCCAAGGATAAGCAGGAGTTTACTGGGCAGATGGAGAGAGATGAGTCTCCCAGACAGAAGGAAGATGAGGGTAAAGACCTCGAGGCAAAGAGGAGCATGAAGTGTAGAAAGATCTGTAAGAAGCCAGTGTGGTGGTGTTCTGAGTGCTAGGGAGTAGAGGTGCCAGGTGAGGTTGAAGAGGTGGCCAATGTCTGTACCCAGTGGCCATCATGGGAGGGGGCAGGATGCTGCCATCATCTCTATTGTGCAGATGGGGAAACAGAGCAGAGAACAGAGAAATGACTTGAAAGTCATTCAGCTTAGAGCCTATAGGTGACCCGTCTGGTCCCTGACACCTGAGTCTGGCTCTCTTTCCTTGCTGCCTCTGCTCAGAATTCCCACAGGCATTTCCAAAGGAAAGTTACAGCAGGGATTCTGCCTACATAGAAAAGAAAATGAAACATTTATTAAACATTTGTTCTCTCATTTAATGTAATTTAATCAATTCCTCACAACAAAATGTTTGAGGCTTCTATTGCTTTTTCTGATTATTGAAATGAAAGGATAGGAGAGAGAAAGGGACATTCCCACCACCAAACTGTGGTATGTGAAGGAGCTGCCTTTCAGTCCAGATCTTTCCTGCTCAAAGAAGGCCGTTCTTTCCACTACTTCCTGCTGCCCCCCAATTTAAGTGCACAAAGCAATCAGAACAGGATGCCACAAAAAGCCCCAGAAAACAAGGTCTGAGAGTATATAGAGGCCATCTCCTCTGCTTGAAAAGTTCACCATAAGCATTAGCAGGAAAGCATTTCTCACGGCCCCCACAGCCAGGGTCTCAGCAGGGAACAGATGGCACACTCACATTGGGCAGTTCAAAGAGAGTTTAATAAAAAGGCCTATTTGCAAAGGTGTAGGGCAGGTAATCACCAGGGATAGGGATGTTGGGCTCCATTATCACCTTAGCTCTGAAGGATGTGGTTGTGGTGGGGGGTGGGTTGCTGTGTAGAGAAGGCCACCTGACCTTTAGTCCTCAGTGACACCACAGAGCAGCAACTAGTGGAATAAATACCCCGCTTCACTCTCCTCCACTCCAACTTCCTGCTGATGCTCCCTATTGGCCAAACCCATGCAGAAGTCAGAGGGTGTTACAGGCTAAATTCCATTCCCTAAAAATGTTCATGTTGAAGTCTTACCTCTCCTGCCCTAGTACCCCAGACTATGTCTATAAATGGAGATAGTCTTTAAGGAGGTAATTAGATAAAGATGAGGTCACTAAAGCAGGCCCTAATCCCATACTAGTATCTTTATAAAAAGAGGAAACTTGGACATAGACATGCACAGAAGGAAGACCAGGTAAAGACATGGGGAAGGCAATCACCTATAAGCCAAGCAGAGAGGACCTCAGGAGAAACCAACCCTGCCCATGCCTTGACCTCAGACTTTCAGCATCCAGAATTCTGAGAAAATAAACTGTTGTTTAAGCCACCCAACCCATAGCAGCCCTACGAAACTCATGTGGAGGCCAAGGAAGCTGATTGATGTGGTCCACAACGGGTAGCCCACGCAAGGCACAGGGTGGAGAAGGAAAGAGAGAGGATATGGAGGGGCAAATGAAAGAGACCCAGCACATTCCTACCTACTCAGGCCCCTTGGAAATATGTATTTCATGATATAATAGAACAATATCAGTAAGGCTGGCAAAATTCCATTTGAGCAATATTTGTCTAGAGCTATGCTCTCCCTTTTCAGTCATGGAACATAGTACCTGTGTTCACTCCCTTGCCTGACCACTTACCCCAATCCCAGCCAGGCTGGGAGGCTCAGCTAGAGTCCAGATCCTCTGATAGACCTTCCCGTGCACTCCTGGCCACATCTCCTCCCTCTCTGAGTCCTTGGAGATGGTCTGAGCCCTCGCCTGCACATTTTACTACACTGCCTGGCAGTAAGGTAATGAGCATCTTCAGAACAGGGACTATATCATATTTCTGATGAACAAAAGAATGACCAATGAGCTGGAAAAAAAAAACAATTAACATTTATCGCTTACCATCAATGTGCCAAATACTATCTTAAGTGCTTTCACACATTTTATTACTCCCTGAATCAAATCAGGAGCCAGGGGGGAAAAAAACTATTACTGTTTATTTAGCATTTACTATGTGCCAGGGAGGGGTGACAGCAAAATACTTAACAACCTATATGGCACAGGCACCAACAAACACATCAGAGCAGATGCTGGTCGTAAACCCAGAGATGGCTGGGCTCACACCATGGCTAAAACAAGGTCAGCCTAGTGCCAGGCACTGTGCTGAGGAATCTCCTGTGCATTATTTTACTGAATCCTCAAAATACCAACATAGCTAGATTTTATAATATCTCTTATAAAAACTAGAAACTTGAGGCTCAGAGAAGTTCATTCTGCAAGTTCATGCAGAAAATAAGCATGGACCTGGAATTCTCACCCTGGATTACACCCAGACCTGGCTGACCAGTCTTACCATACTGTGTCTGCATATGGGGTCCCTTTCCTTGGTACATGCTTCCCCCAGAGTGCCACATGACTTGCTTCTTCC
Organism: Eidolon dupreanum; assembly: GCA_028627145.1. Classification (NCBI taxonomy): domain Eukaryota; kingdom Metazoa; phylum Chordata; class Mammalia; order Chiroptera; family Pteropodidae; genus Eidolon; species Eidolon dupreanum. The sequence continues at coordinate 34,707,450 of CM053502.1, forward strand.
TTCTAGTCTTTGCTTAAGTGTCATGTCCTCAGCAATTCCTATTAAAATTAACCTCCTACCACTACCACCCAACGCTTTCTCCCTTTCAACTTTATTTTTCTCTGTAGCATTTTTTTTACTTTTTTTTGTTGTGGTGGTAAAATATACTTAGCATAATTTACAACTGAATCTTTTTTAAGTATACAAATCAGTGCCATTAAGTAATTTACAGTGTTGTATATTCATCACCACTCACCATTTCTAGAATTTTTTTATCATCCCAAATGGAAACTCTGTACCCACTGAGCTATAACTCCCCTTCTTTCTCTCCCAACCCTTGGAAACCACTATTCTAATTTCTTCTGTCTCTATGAATTTGCTTATTCTAGATATCATGTAAGTAGGATCATATAACATTTGACTATTTTGTGTTTGGCTTATTTCACTTAGCACAATGTCTTTGAGGTTTACCTATGTTATAGCATGTATCAGAATTTCCTTCCTTTTTAAGGTTGAATAATATTCCATTGTATGTGTATGTGTGTGCATGCATATGTATTTTTTGATTATTCATTCATTTTCTAATGGGCATTGGAGTTATTTTGATCTCTTGGCTATTGTGAATAATGCTGCTAAGAATACATGTGTACGAGTATCTGAGTCTGAGCTTTTCATTCTTTTGGATATATACCTAGAATTGATATTGATGAGTCATGAAGTGATTATAAGTTTAACTTTTTTGAAGAACTGCCAAACTGTTCTCCACCTCCATAGCATTTGTAATTGTCTATCATACTATATGTTTTAACAATTTATTTTGATTATTGAATGTCACCACCCACTAGGATATAAGCTCCAGTGAAGGCAGGGATTTTTCTCTGTTTGGTTTACTGCTGTATTTCCTATACCTGGAACATGTCTGTCACAGACAAGTACAAAATAAATATTTGTTGAATGAATAAACATATTTGGTGTAGGTCCTGATCTTGAGGTCAAGGGTTCCAGAGACCAAAAGAGTAAAATTAGGTCTTTGCCCACTGTATCCAAAGCAATAAAATCAAAGGGGGAGAAAAACTGAGGCCAAGGAGGGAAATGAGAGATCAGATTAGGGGAAGCAAGTGTGAGTTGGGTCTGTGCGAGGCTGAAAACAAAAAAACCTGTCATCGAGTCAGTTGCTAAAGGAACTAGCAATGGCATGGGAAGAAGCATTCAGGATGAGAAACAGTGAACAGTCCAGATCAGAGAGCAAGAACGTGGGGGTGCCTGGGAGCCTTTAAAATGGGGCTAGCTGAATAGTGAGTAGGGGAGCCTGCTCAATTTAAGAAACCATGGAGGTTCTTACATAATGTTTTGACTTTAAGGTTCAGGATAGTGCCTGCAGGTATTAAGCATTAACAAAAATTTGTTAATTGATTGGTTTCTAATCCCAGGCTATCACTATCTTGACATATGACTTAAGGCAAGTAACTTTTTTCTGTGAAACTTAGTTTATTTAGCTGTACATATAATGGATATAAATATATCAATGAATTAAACATCCTTTTAAACTATAGAATCATTTTCCCCACAGTAGACTCCCAAACAGAAGAGTACACACATAAGGCATGTCAAAGAAGAGCTGGAGGTCTAAAGCCTCACCATTTCCCAGTGGCTTTTCCTGTGCTCCAAGAGTCTGCAGCAAGGTTTGAATGCCTCTGGGTCTTTTTTACTCTTTTGACTAGAGTTTATTGTAGCTCTGACATGCATCTACACACAATGGCAGATATTCCCTTTGTAAATACTTTTTGACAGATGCTCTTCTGAGTATTTTCCATGAATTAACTTATTTAATCCCCAATTTAGAGATGAGAATATTGAGACAAGTAAAGGTGAAGTCACTTCCCCAAAGCTACACAGGTAGTTGGTGGTAGAGTCTGCAATCAGACCCAGTTTCTAGGCTCTAAGGCCCCGGCTTTTATCTACAACTCTGTATGCCTCCCAAAAAGGTGTACAGAATGCACTGTGTGCTGTTGAATGGGACTGAGGAAAGGGTGGGTTGATGGAAAGAGAAAAGAGAGAGGAAAGAAAAAATAAAGAGGGAAGAAGAGAGTATGATCAAGCTGGATTCCTGAAAGCCCTTGAATCTCTAGAGGGGAGGCAGCTTCACAGTAGCACTGGCTGCCAGGGTACAGGTATCAGGAACCAAATTGCTGCCTTCCCCAAAGTCCTAGAACCACCTCTGATGGGATAGTTTCTCTTGGCTACACATTTTCTAATCCAGAGATAGTCAAATCCTATTTTTAGGCAAAATCTTAGATGAGGACATTCCTTAATAGGACTTTCCCAGAAACATGGGAGCTGTCAGTTCACAAAAAGATTTTTTTTTTTTTTTACTGGAATGAGAAAAAAATCCATGTTTTGTGAATAATAATGGTAAATAGAAAGTTGCCCATATTACCATAGACTTTTTTCCTTTAATAAATTTAATAAACTAGAATACATACAACTCAATAAAAAAAAATAACTGAAAAGCCTAGTAAGTATCATTCAAAGCCTTTCAACTAGTCATTTTCATAATTCCTGAAGTCAGCATCTCCAATAAAGTGGTACAACCTTATGCAAAAAGAACACACACACACACACACACACACACACACACACACACCTCTGGAAAATGATGCAAAAATTGGCAATAGATGAAGGCAAAGGACAAGGGTTACCTGTAGGAACAGAGGTTTGCTCAGTATTTTTCAGAGATCCTACTGCCATTTGTGGTGGGGCGGGTGGGTAATAATTTTTCATTGTATGGAACTATATTGCATATTATGGGGTGTTTAGCATCCTGGACCCCTACCCACTATATTCCAGTAGAAACCTGAAATCTTTGCAAACACCAATACCACCCCCACACACACACTTACAGATGACCGTTAGAGGGACAGGAGTAACCCAGACTGAGAAACACCAGCGATCAGTTCAGGTAAATTCAGGAAACACTGCTTGAATGCCCCCATGGGTCCTCAAGCAGCCTACAGTCTAATAAGGGGAAAGGCAACACAGGGTTGAATGCACCAAGCTATCAATTAAGACCTCATGTGGCACTTGATACACTGTAGGTCTTCTATTAAAATTTTTCTAATGTAATACAAGATTCAATGCTTACAAAACATTAATATATTTCCAAAGGCTAGAGTTTATCTTGCATTAAAAGTAACTAATTAGGGCTTCCAGTCAAGATGGTGGAGTAAGTAAATGCTGTGCTTGCCTCCTCTTGCAACCACATCAAAGTTACAACTAAACTACAGAGTAGCCATCATTTGGGAGTCACCTGGAGTCTGGCTGAATGGAAATTCTACAACTAGGAACACACAGAAGAGGCCACCTCAAGACTAGGAAGAGGGGCAGAGACACGAAACAGTCTGGTCCCACACCCGCATGTGGCAGTTGAGAGTTGGGAGAAATATCTCAGCTGCGAAGGTCCCCCCGGAAGAGCAAGAGGTCCTAGCCCCACATCAGATTCCCCAGCCCAGGGCTTCAGCACTGGGAAGAGAATTCCCCACAACTTCTAGCTGTGAAAACCAGTGAAGATTGTGGCCTAATAAGATGGAGGGCGGAGGGAGTCGCAGATTTTCATCTTAAGAGGCCCAGGTGTAGACTTACTGCTGACGAATATGCTCCCTCTGAACTCCAGTGCTGGGGCAGCTGCTCAAAAAGTGCCAGAAATGTATAGGAAAAAACTGAGTTTTTGGCTTCAAGGCAAGGTCTGGAGGGGCAGCTTTCTCCTGGACAGAAGTACTGGCAGAGGGCACTGGTCCTTTATTAAACCTTCCCACAGCCCAGCTGGCAGACCCAAGTGGGCACCATATCTGAGTCTCCTACAGCATAACACTGGTTGCTCCACCCAGGTGATTCCCTGAGATTCCACAATTCCCAATGTGTGGGCCCACCCAAGCCGTTTCCAGTGGATTTTTTATATAAATGTCCTGTCTTACTTGGCTCATGCTGCGGACTTTTCTAAAATCTGTCAAATTCACAAAACCTAAATAAGCAGCATCTAGTCTCGGCATGCCCCGTACCTCTTGCTGAACTGCCCAAAGCCCGTCACTAGTGGCAGCTGGCCTCAGTTTGCAGCTTGGCCTCTCAAAGCACTTCCAAGCCTAGTGTGGGTGGTGGCCATCTGTGGATTGTTTGGTGACTCATGCCCATAACCTCGGGCAGGGCATAAGCTGCAGCTGAACTTGGCTTGTGCTAGGGCCCCTCTCAGGAGTCCCCCACCTGCACTCCCAGTGGCCAGTGTTGGTCTGAACCAGAGCACCATCTGAGCCAGAGCACATCTGAGGATGACACACCCAAAGGGCAGACAGGGCTGTCATCAGAGCCCTGCTAAAGCAAATCCTGCTCTGTAGGGTCAGCCCTTGGACAACAGCTCCTCCACTGGTCACAGCCAGTCATCACGACCAATCAACCTCAGGGTCAATCCCTCCCACTGACAAGCAAACAACAACCAAGGCTCAGCTACATACAACAAGAGGGCACATAAAACCCATACAAGGGACAAGCCTAGAGCAACTGGCTCAGGTGATGAGGGAACACTGTGATTCACAGCACACCTACTACATAAGGTCACTCTACTAAGACCAGGAGGCATAGCAGCCCTACCTAATACACGGAAACAAACACAAGTAGGTAGCCAAAATGGGGAGACAAGGAAACATGTCCCAAATGAAAGAACAAAACAAAGCTCTAAAAAGAACTAAACAAAATGGAGACAAGCAATTTACCAAATGCAGAGTTCAAAGCAATTCTTATTAGGATGCTCAATGAACTTCGGGGAAGAGAAGATGAACTCAGTAAGAACTTTAACAAAGAGATAGAAAACATAAAAGTGGAGATAGAAAATAAAAAAGAAGCATCATAAATGAAGAATAAAGTAACTGAAATGAAGAATACCTTAGGAGGAATTAATAGTACATTAGGTGAAGCAGAGGCTCAATCAGTGATTTAAAAGATAAGATAGCAGAAAACACCTAATCAGAACAACAAGAAAAAAGAGTCCAAAGAAATGAGGATAGTTTAAGGGGCCTCTGGGACAACATCAAGCATACCAACATTTGTATCATGGGGGTACCAGAAAGAGAAGAAAGAGAACAAGAAATTGAAAACATATTTCAAAAAATGATGACTGAAAACGTCTCTAACCTGGTGAAGAAAATAGACATACAACCCCAGGAAGTTCAGAGAATCCCCAAAACCAGGAATCCAAAGAGGCCTACACCAAGACACATCATAATTAAAATGTCAAAGCTTAAAGACAAAGAGAGAATCTTAAAAGCAGCAAGAGAACTACAAGTGTTGGAGAGGATGTGGAGAAAAGGGAACCCTCAAACATTGTTGGTGGGATTGCAAATTGGTACAGCCGCTATGGAAAACAGTCTGGAGGTTTCTCAAAAAATTTAAAATGGATATACCTTTTGATCCAGCAATTACACTTCTGGGTATTTATTCAAATAAAACCAAAACAATAATTCATAAAGATCTATGCACTCCAATATTCATGACAGCACAATTTACAATAGCCAGGATATGGAAGCAACCTAAATGCCCATCAACAGACAATTGGATAAAATTATGGTTCATATAGACAATGGAATATTACTTAGCCATTAAAAAACATGAAATCTACCATTTGCAACAACACAAATGGACCTGACCTAGAAGTTATTATGCTGAGTGTCAGAATGTCAGACAGAGAAAGATAAATATCATGTGATTTCACTTACATGCGGAATCTAAGAAACTAAAAGTACAAACTAATTAAAAACAGACTCGCAAATATAGTGGACAATTTGATGATGGATAGAGGGGTGGGGTGGCTGGGAGAATGGGGTGAAGGGTTAAAAAAGTACAATTGAGTAGTTGATAGATGGTCACAGGGATGGGGAACACAGCATAGGGAATGCAGTTAGCATTAATATATTGGCTAGGTAGAAAACCAGAGGAGAGAGGGAGTAATTGGGGGGACTGTTTTACGAACATTATAGATGTCTAACCAATGTACTGTATACTTGAAACTAATTAAAATAAATAAATTAATTTTTAAAAAAATAGCAAGAGAAAAGCACTTAGTTACCTATAAGGGAGCTCCCATGAGACTTTCAGCTGATTTCTCAACAGAAACTTTGCAGGCCAGAAGAGATTGATGGGAAATACTCAAAGTGATGAAAAGCAGGGGTCTATACCAAGATTACTCAGCAAAACTATCATTTAGAACCAAAGGACAGATAAAGGGCTACTCAGATAAGAAAAAGCTAAAAGAGTTCATCATCACCAAGCCAGTATTACAGGAAATGTTAAAGCAAAGAAGAGATTAAAAAAATATATGAATAATAAAATGGCAAAAACTACATAACTAACAACAACCACTTTAAATATAAATAAACTAAATCCTTAACTCAAAAGATAGGGTGGCTGAATGGATAAAAAAAAACAAGACCCTTATGTTTGTTGCCTACAAGAAACTCAGTTCAGATCAAAGTTACACACAGTTTGAGAGTAAAGGGATGAAAACAGATGTTTCATGAAAATGCAAACAAAAAAAATCTGGGGTAGCAATATTTATACCAGACAAAATAGACTTTATTTTACTTATTTACTTTTTAGGCGAGATAACCCTTGGTTTACCTCATAGATTGCAAGGACTTTGTCAGCTTACAATCCCTTATTTTTTAACTTTTTATGCCTACAGCACCTGGTCTTCCTAGGTGGTCTCCAAGCCAAGTACTAACCAGGCCCGACCCTGCTTAGCTTCTGAGATCAGACAGGATCAGGCTTGTTCAAGGCAGCATGACTGTAGACCAAAATAGACTTTAAAAGTCTATAAAAAGAGACAAAGAAGGACCCTGTTGTCCAATTTCTGTATATTTATCTGAAGAAATCCAAAACATTTCTTTGAAGGAATATGTGCATCAATATGTTCATTGGGGTATTATTTAGAGTAGCCAAGATATGGAGGCATCCTGGGCGTCCATCAATGGATGAATAGATAAAGAAGTAGCATATATACATAATGGAATATTACTCAGCCACAAAAAAGAATGAAATCTTGCCATCTGCAACAACATGGATGACCTAGAAGGTATTATGCTGAGTGGAGTAAGTCAGACAGAGAAAGACAAATGTCATATGTAGAATCTCGAGAACAGGATAAACAAACAAACAATAGAAACAAGTTCAGATACAGAGAGCATTTCAATGGTTGTCAGATTGACGGGGTAGAGGGATCGGTGAACAGGGAGGACATTAACAGGTACAAATTGATAGTTACAAAATAGTCATGGGGCTGTAGAGTATGGAATGGGGAATATAGTCAGAAGTATAGTAACAACTACGTATGGTGTCAGATGAGTAATAGATTTATTGGGGTGATCACTTCATAAGTTATATAAATGTCTAATCACTCTGCCATATACCTGAAACTAACATAATATTGTATTTCAACTATAATTGAAAAAAATAAAAATACACAAAATTTTTTGAAAAGCAACTAAATTAACAGAAAAAACAATCTTCAAATATCAGAACCAGAAGGGAATCCAGTGATCATTTATCTAGTCCAGGAGGTAGAAAAACTTTTATGTAAAGAGCCTGGGTATAAATAAATATTTTAGGTTTTGTGGGCCATACAGTCTCTGTTAAAACTATTCAAACTCTGTGTCATGGCTAAAAGGCAGCCATAGACAATTGACAGTCAACTGTTGTCCAATAAAACTTCTTACGAAACCATTTAAATAAATGTGAAATATTTAAATAAAGAAAAGATCAGTATTACTGTTTTCTTTTGCCTCAGGCTCCAATATGGCTCCACGTGGTACTATTACCGATCTTGTCACCATTTCAATTTTTGATGATGTATTCATCATGAAACTTCTGGCATTACTTGTGATTTTTTAAAAATTACTGCACTCAAATATTACTTACCTTGATTACTGAGTTCCTGGTGCCCTCTTCAACTTTATGCTCAGGGATGGAGCCTCACTGGCCTTGCCCTAGTTTGGGCCCTGCCTCTTGCTCCAAAACCTACACCTGTCTCTATTCTTCCTTGAGATAGCCCCCTTGTCCATTTTCTCTATGTTCCCATTCATGCTCAAATTGGGTCCTCATGACTTGGCTGCACATCTTCATGCTGTGATTCATGTGCAGGCTCCTTCACCCTCTTACTTTTCCTCTCACTTGGGAGCATTGACAAATCCACCCCCACCTCCCATATCTCTTGTCGGGCAGTTCTCACCTTCAGAACATTTGAAGGATCAGCTTTTGCTTCAAGAAGTCTTATCTAGAAATAGTCCCATATGCAGCAGACCTCTCCCTAAAAGAATTCTCCAACAACCACTAAGAAAACTGTGCCTATCTCATATCCATGTACTGGTGCAAAGGCACAGAGGGGGAAATGCAACAGAGAGCTCCCCTCACTGGACTGTGAAACCCTTGGGGTGAAAACCTCCATATCCTAATGTCTAGCACACAGTGGGCCCTCAACAAGAATTTGTCTACTTGAAGTCAACAAGCCCTTTCATTTAGATTTTCAGAGTGTAAATGACTAGGGCAAAAACAGGGAGGCTGGAGAAGACTGATTTCATGCCCTTAAAGTGACAGAAAACAGTCTATTTTGTGGATTTTGTTAGCTGAAATGAAATCACTGGGAAAAATTGCTACAGTGGGCATTGTGGATAATATTGGAGTGAGCAAAAAAGGGTCATCTCCACTTGTACCTTAACTATTGCAGGAAAATCCATGTGCTTTACGCATTTTTGATTTCCAGTATGCCCCTGTTCTATGGGAAGTGAGAGAGCCAATTCAGAAATAAATTACTGCTCTTAGCTAAACCCCCATTTCCCAAATCCCAAGCCTTCTTTTAACCCATTTATTTAATTCCTCTTAACATATTTAAATCCATTGGAGGAATTATGAGGGAGACAGATGAGACAGGTCGCAAACCTTGGTATGCACATTAAAATAAAGAAAATTAAACGAAAGATTAATAGAGCAGACAGGTAACTGTATAGCCTGATTTCACTTTGAAGCAATTTATTTCCATTCAAACTGTGATAAATAACCACCAAGTGATATAATAATTACCCATTTCTTGATGTCGAATGGGACGTGGAAATTATTCTCTGAAGTGAAAACATCCCATGGACTTTCAAAAGGGAATGTCTCACATTCAATAAAGCTACAAAGCATGACCCCAAAAGAAATTGAATTGGCCTGTGTGTATTCCCATTGCTATGTCTGAAAAGTATGTTCTGACCCTCCAAGGCAAGCTTCTTTCTTTGTTTGATAAAGTCTTGTGATTTGCGACCACAAAAACTCTGAAGACTCTATAAATTCTGTGCTTTGGCACTCTCGTGTGAGGCCAAGCCCAGAAAAGGACAGCTGCTGAAGAAAGCAGAGTCTCTGAGGTTCTGGAACGCTCCTACTTTTGGTGGTTAGCAATGGTCATTTCTAAATGCCCCTCAGGCTTAAAAATAATTAAATGCATTTTAAAATTAGGTCTAAGTTTGTTAAAAGCAAGACCCTCATTGCTAAACATTTATCAACACCCATTAGAAGAATCTTCTTTGCTGAAGTTCTTTACTGCTCATTAACATAGGGTCACCACTGCTTTAGACCCCGCAATGTGTTGGGTGCATGAGAAACACTGATGACAAGGGAAGCCGAGAGGCAAAGAAACGAACTCTCTGGTGGGGAAAGCATCGGATGAAGATTGAAAACACTTGGGTTCTAATCCTGGGTTCTAGCCCTTGACAGCCATGCAGACTTGAGAAGTTCACTTAAACATCTCTGACCCTCAGTTTCTTCATCTATAAAATGGGGATAAAGGTATATGCCTACCTTACACAACTGGAAAATCATCATGTGGGTTCCTAAGGTTTTTTTTAAACACTAAGGCTGAGCAAGGCCCTCAGTTAGGAGTTGTGGAGAGAGTTAAGAAACTGTCCCCACTTCAAGGAACTTTTCATGGAGGAGGAAAAATAATGCGTGTATGCAGCGCATCCCAACAAGGCTGTTCTGAGCCTGTCATTTCCTGCTTAAGCAACCTAGGGCCCTAGACTTACCCTCTCTCTCCACCTATTCAGTTGTCATTTTATTTATTTACTTTTCCAACAAAAACTTCATCTTGCATTTTGAATGTACCTGGCACTGAAGAACGGAGATGAATCACATCAAATTTCCTGCCCTCAAGGAGCTCACAGACTAGCAAAGATGAACACAGCCTTGCAATCTGCAAAGCACTTTAAATACATAGTTTCTTATTTCATCCTCAAAACAACCCTTTGGGAATACTCATACATTGTTGGTGGGATTGCAAATTGGTACAGCCGCAGTGGAAAACAGTCTGGAGGTTTCTCAAAAAATTAAAAATGAATATACCTTTTGAACCAGCAATTGCACTTCTGGGTATTCATGCAAATAAAACCGAAACAATAATTCATAAAGATCTATGCACTCCAATATTCATGGCAGCACAATTTACAATAGCCAAGATATAGAAACTACCTAAATGCCCATCAGCAGACAATTGGGTAAAGAAGTTATGGTTAGTATAGACAATGGAATATTACTCAGCCATTAAAAAAATGAAATCCTACCATTTGCAATGACATGGATGGACCTAGAGGTTATTATGCTGAATGAAATAAGTCAGACAGAGAAAGATAAATACCATATGATTTTACTTATATGTGGTATGTAAGGCACAAAAAGAACGTACTAATCAAAAACAGACTCACAAATATAGTGGACAATTTGGTGATGGACAGAGGGGAGGGGGGTTGAGAGGCTGGGAAAATGGGGTGAAGGGTTAAAGAAATACAAAATAGTAGTTGATAGTTGGGCATGGGGATGGGGAGCATAGCATAAGGAATGCAGTTAGCATTAATATGATGGCTAAGTGAAGGGCCAGGGGAGAGAGGGAGCAATTGGGGATATCGTTTTATGAACATTATAGATGTCTAACCAATGTACTGTAAACTTGAAACTAATTTAAATAAATAAATTTATTTTTTAAAAAAAACCTTTTGGAATAGGTATTATAAGCTCTATTTTAAAAATGATAACACTGAAGACCCAGAAAAATGAAGTGACTCGCCAACCTCGTAAAGCTTTCAGTGATGGGGCAACACTGAAGTTGTGATTTTACTACTCAAATCCAGTGCCCCTTCTCTCTCAGGCCATGGGTGTTCTCTAGGGAAGAAGTCCTGCCTTAAACCAAGCCATCTCGCTGAGAAGATGACTCCACCTAACACTTATAAGTTCTTTTCTCTGTAGAGCTTGATCCTGTTCTCTGTATCTTCCAACACTGTCTAGGGTCTGGCTGAAATAAATTTCCTTCTTTCCTTCTTCCTTCCCTCCTTCCTCTCTTCCTCCAGGGAGGGTTTCACAGAAGGGTAACAGCCAAAAGAAAACCTGAGGCCTTTGGCCAGGAAAGAGGGGCTAGTGTGTTTCAGGTAGAAAGGACGAAATGGACAAAGCTTGGGAAGAGAGTGTGAGGCTTTAGGGGACCTACAGTTTGTTTAGGGAAGCTGGACTATGTTAAACAAGAGAGAAAGTTGCTGTTAGAGAGGAACTCATGAGTCAGACTGTGCAGAGCACAAGTGAGAAGTTTAGACTTCATTCTGAAAGCTGCGAGAGACATGGAGGGATTTTCAGCAGAAGGTGATACTATCAGATCTGATTTTTAGTAAAACAGCTCTGACTGCTCTTTTGAGAATGAACTCAAACAAGGAGACTGAAGTCAGAGAGAACAGTTGTAAGGAGAGCTGTGGTGATGACACAGAGGCGAGATGATAGTGAACTTAAACCAATGTAGCAGAGGTAGGGAATAGGCAGAATCCAGAGAGACCTCCCTGAGTGTTGCATGTTGATTTCAACACCTGTGTGAATCAGTACAGGATAAGCCCATTGACACTATATCACAAACAAAGCTAACAATAATAATGGTTTTACTTATCAAGTCCTGAGAATAAAGCCAGGCATTAGGCAAAGAACTTTAAAAGTGTTACTGCATTTAAGAATGAAAACAATGTGATGATACTGGCAGTTATTCCCCCTATTTTACAAGTATAGATTCTCAGAACCCACTGGAACCATACTAAACACAAACCTTCAGAGGTAGTGCCCAGAAATCTACATTTGAAATCCAGCACTCTTAATGTGTGCTAAATCTTCAGAGCCACCGCTGTGAACTCCAAAGCACGTGACAGTTTTATTCTGGCAAACAGCTTCAATTAATAAAAAAATAATTATTTCAATTCCAAAAATAACAATTTCAATTAACCTGGGCTGCCTCATGCTTAATGACATATGAATGCCCCAAATAGTATGAAATACCCCAGTGACAAGTACACATAAAACATTTAGCTGAGAATGAGACTGTCAGACACTTTTAAGTAGAGATATTACTGTAGAGAAAGGTGTCTTTAGGGGGCCCCAAATAGAACAGGCTTGAGATGTAAAGAATGATTCTGGGTTGAAGGAGGATGATTACCCAGGATTCAATGGAAGCCCTGGCATGTGGTCAGATTGCAGAACCTTAGCACTGGAAGGGACCTGAGACACCCTCAAATCCAGAGGTTTTCACACTGTGTCCCAGAGACCTCTAAGATTCCTTAAATGCCCCTAAGGAGCAAAGTAGAAGCCAAACCTTCAGCATTTGGGCTTTCCTTAACCCGAATAGCCCAGCCTCTCTTTTAATTATTTTACATGTTGGGATGGGAAAAACAAAGAGAAAAGAAAGGAGGTCATATAGTCAACAAGTCCCCCACAACCCTTCTGAGCATATACATTCGAGGTGGAACCAGTGAGAGTGTGACAGATACTAATATGAATAATATACAGCCCACTCCTGCATCAATTAAGGATTTGTTCACAGCAGAAATCAACTCCTGCTAATTTAAACGAGTAGTCAATTTCCCAGAAGACAACTTAGGACAGCTCTAGAATGGATGACAGAATTGAACAATCAAACTTCAGGTTGGGCAAGAGCCATGAAGCTCTGGGGATCACAATAGGGAGAGCTCATGGATAGACTTCTTAAGAATCATGTCAACAGCACAATTCTGCACTAATCCATGAGTTACACCTATCAAGAACCACTCAGGAAAACGATGGAGTCTGACTGACCCGACTAGAATGATGCTCACCTGGCCCAAAAATGTGGGACTATGGAAGGGCTAATGTAGGAGTAGACTCAAGAAAAGAAGGTTTACACCTCCATCCAAAGCACATGGGAAGGAGCGGGGTAGTTCTCTACTGCCAAAGATAATATTATTGACAAAGGATGGTGGGATAGAAACTGAGCAAGCAAAAAGAGCAGCTGTCTACTAGATTTCGCACAACAAGCTTAGTTTCAAAAGGGAGATATTAGAGAACTATATATATATTTTTTCCTGTCAGACAGCTCTGTCTGAAGCCTTCTCCCCCACTCTAATTGTAAGATGAATAAATGCTGGTATGTCCTCAGAAGTTCACTCTTCATGGTAGCAGTTGATTAGTCCTGGGGTGAGCACCTGACACATTCTAGGCCAATCAGGGCTCTTCCTGAGATATTTAAACTTTCAACTGAGTCCTGAAGGATCTTTGGCAGCCATTCCCCTCCACTCAGGAAGCTGATCACAAAGAAGGAAGACACAGAGTTGAGAGGAAAAGAGAAGTGTGGCTACATTTGAGTTTCAGGCTCTAGCTGCCCCTGAAGCCAAACTACACCCCTGCCCTTGCCACTATGACATAAAGTAACAATATTTTTCACAACAAATAAGCAAAACATGACACTTCTTTGGTCTAAGTTAGTTTAAAGTGGGATTCTGTCCTTTGCAATCAAAAGTATCATCACCAATTTAAGTGCATAAATAGCACCAAGTCCATTTGGGATAAAGGTCATCAGAATGATCTGGTGTTCAGAAAAGAAAGATACCACATACATAATCCTAATAGCTTTCATTTACCAAGCTTGAGTCAGGTATGCTAGGTACCTGACATACATTATTTGGTTTACTTTTTACATCAGCCCCTCCAGGATATATTATCTTCATCTCATAGGTAAGAAATTGAGGCCAGAGAAGTTAAGCAATTTGCACATAATTTCCCAGATAGGATTTGGCAAAATCTGGATTAAAATCTGACCTTGAAACACACTTTCTATGCCCTGCATGCAGTCAGAAACAGAGATGCTCTATTCTTTGAAACAATGGACAGGTCTCCCAGGAGTTTATGCAGAATTACAATCAGGTTGCATTCTCTGCCCTTAATTTTTTTTTTTTTTTTTTTTTTTTTTTTTTGCTGAGCCTAGACTTTATGTTAATTATCACCTCATAATAGTCCACTGTTATTTAGAATGTTGCTCGGGAGCAGAGTTTGCAAGCATATTTCAGTATGTTTCAATATTTCTCTAAACCCCTCAGGCCACCATAACTGTTGCATTTCTCCCTGTGCACAGTTTTTACAATTCTCTGTTGTTCATTAGGGTAAGAATTTATAAGTCTGACACCTTGACCAGGGAACAGTGCATCACGATTTCTGAGTTAGGGCCCTTCTGGGAGGGTGGAGTTTGGGCAGAATGCTTAGTTCATGCAGCAGGCAAGGATGTGTGTTACTTGAAGTCAGGACCATATAAATACAATGGCACAAGTCTTCTCTGCAGATGCAGATGGCACCCTGGGGTAGAAGAAGCAGTGTGTCTTAAAATCAGAGGAGCTATGATTTCTCCCAGGCTCTGCTTCTAACAAGCCGTGTGATCATAGTCAAGTCATTTCCCCGCTCTGGACCATCATTTTGTTATGGATAAAAAAAAGCATTGTCTTAGATCACACTGTTTCATCAAACCTTCTCCATGGAATGCTGGAACAGCACAATATGTTCTGTGAAAAATCAGTTCTGGGATCAAATAAACTTGAGAAAAGCAAATTAAAGTTAAATTGGTTTCATTAATAACGAGTTTCCTAGAGCCTCTTACATACTGTCTGCTCACCATTACTCTGCAAGATAGGATGCAGCATTGTCTAAGCTTATTATTATTATTATTATTAGGAAGGAATTTGATCTTTTTCTAAGAACAACTTTTAAAATCCCACAGGACATAGTATTTTCTTGGAACACAGTTTGGGAAACCTTGGATCAGAAGATGAATAAATGTTCTTCTGTGCTTTCTTTTGTGCCCCCAAAATCTCTGTTCATTACCTCAGTGTCTGCTTTTACCCCGCTAAGTTCTATTTCTCTGGTACCATCCTGGATCTGTCCATTTCTCTCCATTCCCACTGCCCTCAGATCCTCACACCACTTATCCTCTTGCAGGTCTCAGCTCAAGCATTATCTCCTTAAGGAGGCCATCCCTAACTCTCCAACTGAAGTGTCCCTGCATCCCCCAGTCATTCTTTTACATATCTCAGTGTTTTCCTCACATATATGCTCACTTATTTATTGCCTACTTCCTTTCTGGGAGAATAAAAATTCCTTAAGGGTACGGACCTAGTATGCCTTGTCCAAGGCTGTATCCCAAGAATCTGTAATAGTGCCAATCATTAACCAGGCACTCAATAGATATTTTTTGATTGAATGAATGTTTTCCCCAATAGACACTGAGTTTCTTAAAAATAGAGGCCATGTTTTATACACTTCCACTTCCACCCATGAGATTCCAAAACTTTCAGAAACTATTTTCTCTTCTGTTAAATGGAATAACAGTAGGCACCTCATAGAAGTATACTGAAGATTAAATGGAACCTTTAATATGTTCGTAGCAAAAGTACCTGGCAAATATAGCACAGAAATGATAACTTCACTTCCATGTCATTATTCATGAAATCCACAGTTTTTAATGCAGTGCCCAGCACAGAGTAGACTCTCAATGATTGTTTGACAAATAAAATAATGAAGAAAATAAATGACTTTTCTTAAATTGCCCTAGTCAAGTAGATATATGAAACATCACACACATTCCCAAAGTCTACCATGATCCCTCCAAGTAGATGGTGTGATCTAAATCTGATGCCCCAAACAGAGAACACAAGCTCTGAAAAGTTGTGGGACACTTTTCCCCAAAAGAGGGAGAAGCCGCAGCTCTGAAATGCAGTCCTGCCTCTGAGAAGAATGAAAAAACTGGTGATTGACTTCCACTTAAGTAATGGTCACCAGGCCAGGCATAAAAGATAAGTAAGACATACATGTCCCCTGTCCTCACAACCCCACAGCCTGGTGGGAAAAACAGACAAATATGCAATGTCATTATAGCAAGAGATGCCATCCTGGCACAAAGAAGGGTATATGAAACAGGTGTAGGAAGTTAGGAAATGCTTCCTGGAAGGACTGATACGCAGACAGAGTGAAGAATGAGGAGGGTTCAGCAAGGAGAAGAGGGGGTGGATAAAACTCTGGTCAAAAAGAACCATGCTTTTGATTGGTTGGAAGGTACATGGGAGAGGAACATGTTACGGATGATGCAAAGAATTCTGCTGTGGCTTGAGGTACCCAGGTAATGGCATGCCTTCCAAACTCATCTATGGGACTGGTTAGCCTACGACTGACATAAGATCTTCATAATCTGCCTTTAGCAAACATCTGCTTCTTAAAAGTCCTAGCTCTTTCTCTGCATCATCCACTCCGCCATCATCAAGTGTCTGCTGTCAAAGGCTGAGACACAAACAACAAAAACTTCCATCTAATGAGAGTGTATGAGTATGGGTACATGTTTGTGTACTGGAATCCCTAGGGGGTTCTTGTAAATGAAGAGCTCACTTCAATGACCCTATCATGGTAATTAATGCACTCCCTATGCAGACTGTACTGCCGAAGAAAACATAAGTTGTGCTCAAATAGGGGCAGATGCGATGCCAGGAAATCTGAACAGTCCTTGCAAAGTATAGAAGGTCCTTGAAGCACGGGGAGCATCTGCAGATAAGAAGGCTGTTCTATGTAAGAGTTTTCAGATACTACTTTGGAGCTGACAAACCACTTTCATAATTATTATTTTATGGAATCTCCCAAGCATTATGACTACTCAAGATGACAATATTTGGGTAATAAAGGAAGGTGCCCCCAAAATGAAAGATATAGATTGAATTTCCGTGTCATTATTTATAGTAGGCATATGGCAGAGGTATGTAGAGCCCAGAGGAGAAAGAAATAACCTCTATTCATTAGGACAGAAAGAAGGATTATCTAGTCGAAAGGGAAAATTGTTAGCAATGCCCATTTGGATACCTCTAGAAAAAGACAGCTAAATGCAATCAACTTCTGGTATTCTCGTCTCATTGCCAGTACATCCTTCATGTGGAGATGGATACAGAACAGGTATCAGCAAAATACAGCTCACAGGCTAAATCTTGCCTCCTGCTTGTTTCTGTAAATAAAATTTTATTGGAACACAGCCACATCTATTTATTTATATATTACCTACATCTGCTTGTACACAATGATGGCAGAGTTGAATAACTGCAAGGAAATCATAAAGCTATAAAGCCTAAAATACTTACTACTGACCCTTTGCTGACCCTGACACAGAACATTACACAACATTACACACTATTGAGACTTACTCAATACCCATTCTCAACACTCTTCTCCCTGGTAACCTTCTACAATAGGCAAAGCTAATATTTGGTCAGTATATATTGTTAAGACTCTGCCAGTTACTTATGGTTGGCATCCATTGTGATTGGTCTATGCTTGTGCCACACTGATGATTAAATTTTTAAAAGTATTATCTATCCCAATGATAGGAGCTAGAAAGGTAAATACTCAGTTTCCCAACATCCCTTTAAGTTAGATGTTGCCAGGTGACACAGTTCTTAAACATTAAATGGAAGTGGAAGTCTGCCGAAATGATTCTGGGAGAGCCTTAGCTTCAGCTTTTCTTCCTTCAGTGACATAATGCCTGGCACTGAAGCAGCCATCCTGTCAACCAGAGGTAGAAAGATAGAAAGAGCCTAAGTCTCTGGAGGCATCTTGAAACAACTGAACGAATGCTAACAACTTCTATATTTAGACTTCTTCCTAAGTAAGGAATATAAAATTCTATTTGTTTAAGCTACTATTATTCGGAAGCAACGATTTGGTGCTTCACACATTCCTAACTGATATAGTAGCATGGGCCTCAAGTATTCAGGTCTCATTAGTAAGGTCGCCCCTATGGTAAGATGGCTACATTAAGCGCTTTCAATATACATTAGACTCATCTAACTCCCTTGACCTGCTTAAACGTTCAACAAGTAACTTTGATTAGAATTTGCTTGATGAATGAACCATGAGTCAGAGACAGCAATTCTAGTCCACTGGCTGATCCTCAGTTTCTGAGCATCTTCCTTGTCCTTTCTGGATTTTCAATTTCTTCATTTGTAAAATAAAGAAGCTAAACTTCAGTCTCTACTCTCCCCTCCTGTTCTCTCATTCTCTAATTCAATTTTTTAAATTCTAAAACTGCATGAAGAATAGAGTGACAACTTCAAATGTGCATTAAAATAATTATAAGTTTCCTGGTGGTCAGGGGTGGGGAGGAAATGATGATATAACTCATTGTTTGATAAAAACTAGAAGATTATATGCAGGATAGTTCTTATTGATGCAATTTCAAAACAGAAAATTTGAAATTCAGAAAGAAGACAAAAGACAACCTGAAGAATACCTTTACTAGCAGCCTTCTAAGCCTTCTTTTCAGGAAATCCCAAAAGAGACTGCCACACTAACATACCCATTTACTCCTTGAAAATGGTCTGTTCACCTATCAATGGATATCAGTAACATATTTACAACATTTTTTTTTTTGCCACTAAGACAAAAATGACTAACATTTAATAAGCAATGTCAGTTACTAATATACACTAGATATTTCTATTTGCCATCTCTCAAAGCTCAGAGACTTCTCTTCCTACCAGAAGAAAAGTGTTGCCTATACTAGTAAGTTCCTTGTATGTGCTCAATGCTTCATAATTTAAAACGTGTTTTAATCTACTTTGCACTTGATCTTCATGACACGTGAAGGAGATAGAATCAGAATTATTACCCCATGTTGCAAACGATGGCACTGAATCTCAAATAGCTTAAGCACCATGATGTGGTTTCCGAGGTTTGGTTCAGCACTACAACTGAACCCCAGCCTGGAGGCCCTGAAGCAAACACTACCATTACGGTTGCTCCAGACCAGATGTTGCTCACATCTATATCCGGGCACATCTGTCAGAGTGATCCAATGCCTCACTGGGTGACATCCAGGCAGCAGCTCCACTCTATTTGTTTCGACCGCTGTCAAACAGAATCAATGAAGCTTCAACATATTATCTCAAATATATTGTCCTGACAGCAAGTTCAATGCCTTACAATAGCCTCGTTATGGATGATTTTTAAAAATTAAGGTTAGAAACAGGAGAATGGAATAAAATGGAAAAAAAATACGTGAATTAAGTCTTGGTCTAAGGAATCAATAAAGGATAACCACGGTTCACTGCGGCTCTCTATATCTGAGTCTGACCCTAAAGACCAGGATATCATGCAGCTGTTCCTCGCTTTTGGCTTCCAGGTCACCATTCCCAGACCCTCCCATTTATTCACTCATTCACTTATTCAGCAACACAGGAGCATAGATGAATGAGATACTTGTCTAGAGAATCTGAAGGATGTTTAGTTTAAGAGTAAGAACTTGGGAGGTAGAATTTAAAACATCTTTCTGTGCCTTGATTTCCTCATCTTTAATAATCATAATAGGTTAATGGTTATTAGGAGATAACTTCATGCCAGGCACAGTTCTGAGTGCTTTACAATATTAACTCAATCTTCAAAACAATAAATGAGATAGACACTGTTTTTAATTCCCTTTTTATAGATGAGAAAACTGAGGTGCCAAGGGGTAAAGAAATGTGGCCAAGATCACATACTAGGACATGGTGGCGCTAGGCAGCACAGCTCCAGAACCCATGCTCATAACCACTACGCTATACAATATGCAGACCAGCACTGCCCAATGGAACTCTTTTCTCCGAAGGAAATGTTCTGAGCTACCCAATGTGGTAGGCACTGGGCACATACAGCTGGTCCAATACATAGTCATTAGCCACATATTAGCCACACATACTTGATAGTACAACCAAGAAACCAATTTATTTTATTCTATTTTATTTTAATTAGTTTAAATTAATTTAATTAATTTAAACATAAATACCCATATGTGGTAGTGGCTATTGATTGCACAGTACATCTCTACACTGCAAAATGCAGACAATAACGCTATATTTATCATAGGCTCTGAGGCTCTTGTGCAATAAATGTCTGTAAACTGTTTAGTACAGTACCTGGTACATAATAGGCAATCAATCAATGTGAGCTACTCTTTTAGCAGTAGGAAGCATTGAACAAATATTTATATGCAATCTCTTATCTGAATTATAAAATCCAAAAAGCTCTGAAAGCTGAATTTTGTGTGTGCATGTATGTGTATGTGTGAATTTGTGTGTGTGTGTGTGTGTGTGTGTATAAGTGTATAACACATTTTGGTAGCAAATCTAAGCTGATCTGAATTAATTTGGTGGCACAAACTGACCTGAACTGACAGAACACTACTTATAGTGTTTATTCATCTTACATTTATTTATTATACGTTTTACTGCTGAGATATTAATGTGTTTAATTATGGGTGCTGCCCCAAGTCTGGCAGGGGGTGTCACATAATATGTAATATACATATCACATTGCCTTTTTCAGATCAAAAACAGTCTAAATTTCTGACATACATCTGGCCCCTAAAGTTTCAAACAAGAAATCATGGATCTGCATTCACATTTTTATACCGGGTCAGCTATGATGGACAGAGCAGAGAGAACAGGTCCTGACCGGGAGGGCTGAGCTCTCACCAGTGTTGCTGTTGGAGAGGAAAGCAGCCATTCCCCAGGCAAGCTGGAGCAGAGGTGGGGTTGGAGCCACCTTGGTGGGGAAGAGACAGACTCAACAATGGGACAGTGGAGCATCTGCAGCAGGACACTTCCTGAAGCAGCCACATGTCCAGTCACTGCTTTATGAATCGCTCGATAAGTTTACTTAAATAGTTCAGGCTGGAAAAGGGACATGATGTTCTTATTAGTGATTTAGTTATTGTAGAAGCTTTTCTAGGACTCCAGATTGACAACGTACAGAGCTAATGCCTCCTTGTACAGACTAGTCTCTGATCCCTTTTCCTCACATTTCTCCCCACTCTACCCCTACATTTCAGAATGTCAGGGTTCAGAAAAAATGGGCTTGCCTTACAAATATCTCTCTCATATTTCTAGCTAGCCCTAGTAACGAAAATGTTTTTTACTGGCTTTATCCTTTGAGATTGGTATTTTATCCTGTAGAGATCTCAACTTGAAAAGCAATGGAGTAAAATGGAGTCTGCACTTCCTAACCGTGTGGTCTGGGGTAAATCACTGAGACTCTCTGTTCCACAAATAGCTCACTCATAAAAAGGAGCAAATGATGTCCCTTCAAAGAGTTCCTGCAGGAATAAATAATGCACCTCAAAGTATCCTAGCAAAGTGCATGGGACATTGTAAGATACTCACTGAGTGGTGACTGGTGGATCCAAGCCTCCTCTCAGTGGATCCTGTTAGTCATCATCTTTATTACAGTGGGAAGGAAAAGCATGGGTTTGGAATAAGCTTGGAGGACCTTATACAAATCCTACAACCCTTGTGAGCTTGTTTCCACATCCGAACAAATGGGAATAATGCTTCCCTCTCATGATAACATCCTGAAAGCATCAGAAGGGTACTGACATACCTAGAGAGCTCCCCAAAGTGTTTAGTCCACTGTGGAAACTTCTCTCCTCTTGCCTACCCTTCCCTTCCTCTAACAAGCCAATGGCACTAAAAAGACTATGACATATTCCTTTCAACTTCAGCTACCTAATAATACCTAACTAAGAATGACAGAATTCAATACAAAAATCAATAAAGAAGAGCCATGTGGCCCCTCTTAATCAAAATCTAAAAGGACGACGCCATTGCCTGCAGCAATATCAGGGGAAGCATGGGTGAGAGAAGAAGCGATGGAAGAGAGAGCTTTTCAGAATTACCTTCAGAGAAGCAAGCGGCAGGCAGAGTTGGCCTCAGTCTTTAATGATAGGATATAATTCCAATTTCACAACTTAATTATGACTGGATGAAAAGGACAACGTGAAAAACTAGGTGTAGTGTAGGGAGTTTCATCTCGTTAGGTTCACTGACACCTCATTAGGGACTTTGAAAAACATTCTGCTTCCAGGCAATTTTGCTACTATCTCGATTTTTTTTTTCACGTTTATCTGGCTCCATTTATTTGACTTGACACAAGTAGGAAAATGGAATCTTTGATTTTTTTTTTCAGCTCATCAACTAACACTTCTAGTTCCCCGCTTTGACCGGCAAGGTTTTTTGTCGGGTTATGATCATCGACACCATAGGATTAGAACTGCCAGAGTAATCTTCTAACATAAGCTGGATCATGTCACGCTCCTACTCCAAATCTTTAGTGGTTCCCCACTGTCTATAGGATCACATCCAAACACAATAGCATGGTGTTCAAGGGCTACCTACTTTTCCAACCTCAATTCCATATCACCTTCTTCCACTGTCTATTCTGGTTGTAACAGGGCTTTTTAACATTTCCCCAGACCCAACAGAAAGTATTGTGATGTTCATGATGTTTCCATTTTCTTTCTCAATTTCCCCTACACTCATCCCTAAAGATTCAAATCAAAGTTTCCGTTTTCTATCAAAGTTTAGTTTATTTTCCCAATCAGAAAAAAACCCCTCACTCCTTCGCACTGCCAGTACAAGGATTCTTGGTACTAGGACTTCCTGTCTTGAATGATAGTCAACAGTACACATTTGCCTATCCCTCCTACCTGTAAGCTCCTTGAGAACAGAGCCCTGATAATTAACTATCTATTCTTTACTACTGCATCACGCAACACAATTGTGTCCCACTGAACTGTGAGATGTGTCAGAAGATTTTTCTAAGATATCACACTTGGGGAAAAAAAAAGAACTATTCAAAATAAATTTAAAAATTAGCATTTTTCTTGTTCTCTTGAGTAGAAAAGTATCAAATTAAATTTAAAACATAGGGAATTATGCACATCCCTAATTTCTCCCACAAGTGTGTCTTTTATGTGTATTGTAAGAAAAACAAAAAAGGTTGAGAAGTGCCACTCTCTAACACCAAGTCAAGTCATATAACAATATGCTAAATACAGAGACGACAAATGACTGTTCTTGACCATATTCTGAGGCCTGAGACTCTTTTACCTGACTATGATGTGTGGCCCTGTTCACTGTATCACATGACCAAAGAAGGAAAACTCTGATGACATTGAGAACCAAAAAGAATGTCTTGGTCTTCTAAGTACGATGCACAGTTTATTTATTTGGAGATTCTTCCATGATTGCATGTTAAACTGACTGTGAACCTGAATTAATTGTTGCAACATGGCAAAGGGATTTTGAGTTAGATGTGGGTTTAACTTCCTGCAAATTGTTAACTAGCAAAATAGCAAAATAGCAGGGTGCCCTTTGGCTCTTTGAGCCTCCACTCTTCAACTGTAAAACAATAAACTTTAACACTGTAGAACAAGTCCAACTTGCACCTTTGTTATATGGATTGAATGATATGATATAGATGGAGAAGTGCTCTGTAAATCATAAAGCATTCTATCAATGGTGTTAGTAATTAGTTATTGGTATTAGGAATAAGCTAAGGGTAAAATGCATCCAGATCCTTTATTATTAAAAGGCAGTTTCACACCATAGCAGAGAGAATGGCCTTTGGAGGCTGACCTCCCTGAATTTAAGAATTGGCCCCATCACTTATTGTATAGGTCATCTTGAGTAAGACATGTAACCTCTCTGAGCTTCATGTTCTTCTTCATTAAATGGGGATGATAAGATTTTTGTGATCATTATTAAAGACAAAAGCATTTCTGAAAGAAACATATAAATGATTAATTCATGGCAGAACAGCTTAAACATTGTACCAGATATAACATAGAAGTCACAATGAGAACACCGAGGAAAAAGTAAGTTTCATCAAGCAGCTTGTTTTAAAGTATGAATAGGAGCTTTCCGGGAAAATAAAGTGGGGAAAGAATATTCTAGGAAAAAAGAACAAACAATAAGTGCAGTAAATGGCAGAAGTTAGAAAATCTTGGAATCTCTTGATTTCTCTTCATTCTGCTTTCCTATATACAAAATGAGAATAGGAATGTCTGCTTTTCTCCTATTTTTCTGATAGTCTTAATGTGAATGAGATTATGTCTTTATAACACAATTCACTCCAGGACAGGAAGAAATAAATACACTCAATATGGCCACCATCGCTCTCTAGAGCTGGCCTCTGACTGGCAACCACAAGGGCAAGTAATTGCCGTGACATTTTATGCTGATGGAGAAACGACTCTAGGGGGAAGAAAAAGTGCCTATCGTTCCTCCACTCTCCTCAGCTGTGTTTCCCCAAGTGGATTCAGGTATGTTGAGACATTCAGAGAGGTAACATACAGGTGTAATATGGTCCCGTTGTCTCTCAGAGCCTTCCTGAGCATGTTATTCTTTAGCCCCATCTCCACCAAAGAACATGTTTAAAACCAGAGCCACAGATGGAATGATAAAACTATTACAGGATTTTCTAAGCAGAAGAAAAAGGTGATGCGTGTAGGGGTGGGAGGGAGATGAATAATAGCTAAGTAGGTCAAAAGTATTTTGGGAGCTCTCTTGTTCTATCAAAATGGTAACATTTTACCTTAACAAAGCTCTCGGGTTTAACAGGCTTGTAATTTACCCTCTATAGAAGATATAGCCTCTTTGTTCTGTGAAATCATGCATTGTTGAGTGACGAGACCTGCTTATAGCCCAGGTGTGCCCTTACTAGCTGTGTGATCTCAAGCAAGGTATTTAACATCGCTGGTCCTCAAATTTCCCACCTGGAAAATGAGGAAATTTAACTAATTGATTTGTTAAGTTTCTTCTGGCTCATAAAAGTCTTCTTTAGCACATATCTGAGACCCTGTGCAAAGTACTAGGGCAAGGGTAGGGAGGAGGAGAGAGCCATTTGTAAAATGAAGGCTGGGCCATGTTCAGTTTGCAATCATATATAGGAGGGGAAGCCAGAGGTTTGGCAGTCACCAAATATCTACAATGTAAAACACACTGTGTTAATTTCTCAATATCCACGTTGTTGTTTTAGCCATCACATCAGCCCCTGTGAATGTCAGAGTGTTAGGTGATGATCAGTACTCCCTGCCACACTTCCAAGTCCAGAACCAGTTGAGAGATCCATACAAAAGTCAGCCAGATAGAGATCAAACTCTCAGCATTATTGCTGATGAAGCTGCATTAAAGAAAATGCCAGCCTGTCACCAAAATCAAGCTTCCTATAACTTTACTCTCCCCTGACTCTCTTGCAGAGAGACTTCTGCTTGAAGGTGTCCTATAATCTAGGAGATGCAAGAGGGCTAAACACTCTGGGACAGTTCCTTCACTCACACTCAGGAAGCAGGTAAAGCACTCCTGGGCCTTTGGGAAGCACAAGGAGCAAGTGGAGAGAGAACAGAAGTTTTCTGCTTCCACTTTTCCTTTCCTGGGGACAGAATGGAAGACTCCTCCTATGTAGAAATGGGGGCCCTCATGCAGGAAAAGCAGCCTCTCCAAAGCTATGATTACCTTCATTTACAGGAGCTTGGTGGGGCCAAAAAAACCTGACCAAGTTAGTAAAAGCAACCCAGTTAGTAAAAGCCAGGGTTTGTACTCATTTACAGGAGCTTGGTGGGGCCAAAAAAACCTGACCAAGTTAGTAAAAGCAACCCAGTTAGTAAAAGCAACCCAGTTAGTAAAAGCCAGGGTTTGTACTCAGATCTGCCAAATTCTTTTCTCTTCCCACTCTACTACGTGAAATCACGTACAAGTGCTTGCATACATACAGGCACACACACAAACACACACACACAACTTTAGTGCAAGACAGTGTCATGAGTATCATATGAATGATAGAAATACCATGGACTATTTTAAAATATGTAGTGTAAACATCTAGGTTTTCACAGTAACTTGGCATCTCAGCATCTCAGTTACTATGAATATACATACATACGTATATGGATGTGTGAGTGTGCATGCTTATGTGTATATTTCTCTGTGTATATGTGTTATGTAGCATCATCTTGTAACCCTGTAGCAATAAGTTTTAGAATGCACATTAACAGCATGGGGAATAAAATGGTTGCTATCAGATTATATATACAGTAAATACTCACTTAACATCATCTAAAGATTCTTGAAAATAGTGACTTTAAGTAAAACAATGTATAATAAAATCAATTTCTCCATAAGCTAAATGATATTAACAAGAATTAAGTTTCTACGGCATATTTCTGGTCACAGAACATGGCCAAACTTCTAAATAAAGACCCAAAGTGATTCCAATACTAAGCATTGAAATAAATGTGAGCTATATATACATTTGAGAAAGACTGATAAAAACAAGTAAGAAATTCTTTTCCAACCTGTTTATCCAGTTCAGGGTCGCAGGTGGCCAGAGCCTGTCCTGGCACCTCAGGGGGTGATGTGGGACCCACCTTGGACAGGATGCCCTTCTACCACAGGAAACACTCATACTCTCACCCACACTCACTCTGACGAGGACAATTTAGACACACCAATTCACTTAACATGCACATCTTTAGGATGTGGGAGGAAACCCTAGTACACAGAGAAAATCCACAGACATGGGGAGAATGTGTAAACTCCACATAGACCATGGCTCTGATAGGAATCAATTTGTTTCTCATCAACATTATAATAAAACATTTTTAAAAATGATATTATTCGAGGACCTGCTATATTATCTTAGATTTCTATACATAATACCCACAAGACCTTATTTATCCAGACACATGAACTCACACAGAAATGAGCGATTACAGATTTAAGCACCAGCATTCTAAAACGTTACTTAAAAAAACACACACACACATTCTTTCTACTATATGTAATTCTCATCCCTGCTTCCTTAAATATGGCTTAAAAAGTCGAGTCAGCAGTATCAATATCAGCGCTACATTGGGCTGTATCTCAGTAATGAATTAGGGGCTATATCATGTTAGAGAGATGATGAGCTACCTGTGTCTAGGTGACTACACTTTGCCAGAACACTTGTCTACCTGAATAATATCAGAATGTCTGCTCTTTTGAATTTGAATATTTTTGATTAATTACAGGCAATGGGTTAGATATTAAGAATCACCAGATATATGATTAAATATTGGACACCTGATTTCTCTTTGGATTTTCTTCATATTTTATGCAATGAAGCAATTTAACATAGTAGTTTAAGACTTTGTACTATGGAGTTGGGTGCAACTTGCTGCTTGTTCACTGTGTGTGCTTAGTCAAGTGTCTTTGCCTCTCTGAGCCTTAACTGCTCTATTTATATAGCAGGAGTAATAATGGCATCTTCCTCATAGGTTAACTAGCCTGAAGGTTAAGTGAGATCAAGTGAGATCATTCATCTAAAGCAATTAGCAATGTGCTGAGCATATACTAAGCACTTAGTAAAAATATGGCCACCATTATTATATGAGGCAGAAAATATGGTTATAATAGATCTGGCTAGAGACTCATTCTTTCATTGTTATTATTTTTATAATAATAATAATAATTACTACTACTATTATTATATTTGAATTTAGGGAAATTAAGACCTGGTTTTCTTATTTTTCTGGTGTACTTATTCGATAACAAAAAATAGAAATTAAAAATAGTATAGAAAAGTATTTTATTGGGGGGCTTGTATTGAATGATATATTACCTTTCTCAAGGTGTATTTAGGAGAAAGTTCAATGGTCTTGAAACAAACAGTATAGAGGTTCAGTACTATTAAGCATGGATTCATTGTGGTGAATGTTTATTTTTAGATTAGTACAATGCTTAAAACATATGGATTTTGATTTAGTTCCATTTGAAATTCAGTATATTTTATACCTGGGCTTAATTCAATTCCTATTAAGAAATCTCTATGAATGATATAATGATGATTCTAATGATAACATAGTCATCATATTTATATATAACTTTACACTTTTCTTAGGACCTTAAGTACATTCTCTTCTGCTGATGTCTATGAGGTACGTGGATCAAGGACACTCAGCCCATTGTACAGATAGGAACATTATAGAATTGAGGGGACACAGAGAAGCGAGGCTGGTATGACAGCCCTACCAACCCAAGCTGTGGGGGAGGCCAGTAAATAAACTAAAACTTCTTTCACAGGCCCCGTAAAGAAGTAGAAGAGGGGACAGGCTGTCACCAAAGAGGAACCAGAGAAAGGCAGCAGGGGTGCTCATGAACACTGAACATGATCATCTAAGGCCCCTTATACTCTCTAACATCCTATGTTTCTGAAAAAGTACTTTCAAGAATCAAACTGATTTGGTTCTGGGATGAAGTCAGTCTGGCCTTTTTCTACAGCATGTGCTATCCAAAAAGAAAAGGCCTCAAAGGACCTGTTTGGCATGGCTGCCCTGCTGTTCCACTTCACTAGACCAAGGCCAAGATTCCTGTCAGTGTAAAAGCAAATGAAGAGGGGAACACATCAACCCCTTCAGAATTTAGAGCCTCCCCAAATAAACCAATCCCTCAAGACTCCCCACAGGCTGGGGCAGGAGAAATCCTTTGAGGCTCAGATTGAACCCGTAAACCTTCCAGAGCACCAAGAAAGTAACACATAGTAGGTCCATGACTACTTGTTTGGAAGGGGTCCATCTTTTTCAAAATATTGGTTTTAAAAGTAAATTGTCATGGGTGGCTCCATAGTGTAGTGGTTAGCACATCTGCTTTATACTCAGACGTCCTGGGATCATGCCCCAGGTGGAGCCTTGGACCATACCCCGGGGACACCAGGCCTGGGTGTGCACCGTGAGCACCATGAGCGCGTGGGGGTAGACACCCTGCCTTCAGAGATCTAGTTCTTAAGGGGAGATGGCAACATCCGTAGGTCAGCGGTGGAAGTGGGAGAGGGAATTAAAGAGGGGGAGAAAAAGTAAATTGTCTATTTTTGCTTGTTTCCTTTGTTTTGGTGTCAAATCCAAAAGATCATCACTAAGACCCATGTCAAGGAGTTTACCCCCTGTGTTTTCTTCTAAGAGCTTTACAGTTTCAGGTCTTACTTTCAAGTCTTTAATCCACTTGAGCTGATTTTTGTGTATGGTGTATGAGGGGCCCACTTTCCTTCTTTTATATAAGCTGTCTGAAAACAGAGTGTGGAAGAAATATCTATACTTCCGTGTTTATTGCAGGTTATTTACAATAACCAAGATAAGGAAACAACCTAAGAGTCTGTCAGCAGATGAATGGATAAACAGATGTGAGATATATATGATATATGATATCATATATGATGATATATATATATATACACATATATATATATCATATATATATATGTGCATACACATATACAATGGGATATTATTCAATCACAAGAAAGAAGGAAATCTTGCCATTTGTGACAGCATGGATAGATCCCAAGGGCATTATACTAAGTGAAATAAGCCAGACGGAAAAGATAAATACTGCATGGTATCACTTATATGTGGAATAAGAAGGAGGAGGAGGAGGAGGAGGAGGAGGAGGAAGAGGAGGAAGAGGAGGAGGAGCTGAAGCAGAAGTAGTAGCAATAGTAGCAGTAGCAGTAGTAGCAGTAGTAGCAGCAGTAGCAGTGGCAGCAATTAGTCAAACTTAGAAAGAGAAAATAGAAAAGTGGTTACCAAGGTTTGGAGGGTGGGAGAACTAGGGAGAGGTTGGTAAAAACTCGTACAAACTTTTCAGCTATAAAATGAAGAAGATCTGAAGATCTAATTTCTAACATGATGACTATAGTTCATAACACTCTTGTATAACTGAAATTTGCTAAAAGAGTAGAACTTAAATGTTCACGCACACACAGTGGACTGTCTTGTTCCTCTTCCTCTAACACAGGCAGGGATCTGTGAAAATCTGCCGGTACTCTGCAGTTCTTGATTTGCGTAACCCTGACCATCAATGTCACCTTTAGGAGGGGCACCGAGGCTTCTTGCAGTTTTCTCCGCAGCAGTGGCTACTTGACAGGATAGTACATACAGGATCCCGTGCTGCTCTGAGAATCCCCCTCCCTCATGTAGGACACCAACCATGAGTGAGATACAGTATAGCTGAGGCTGCCCAGAGGAATCTTGATTTAACTGCCCTTATGGGCTTGCAGCCTAACAAAAAGCTCTTCAATGATGACATAATTAAAGTGGATTAACAAAACGTGATATGAGCTCTGAGACCTCCCTGCCCTTTGAGGTCTGGATAATGTTAGCTCAAGTTCATGAACCTCAATTTGAAGTTCTCACTAGGATTTCTTCTGTATAGTCTCATGAGCTTGTTCTCTCTAGGGGATATATCTCAGCTTATACACAAACTGGAAGACTATTACTGGTTATTATTTCTTAAAAACTAAATGTGTCTTTGTCTCCTTCTTCCATCTCTAATTCTTTTCTTCTTTTCATCAAATTGCTATGGTGTAGAAAAGGGCCTAGTTTGGCACACACAGGCTCTCTGGTCTCATTGTATGACACTTTTTCAGTCTCAACACTTGCTTTTTCTCCACCAGGCATCTATATCCCTTCCTGGTTAACACATTACTATTTCATGCCTCCGTGCTTTTCTACAGAGGTTGTTTCTTTTACTTCCTCTTTTCATTATTTGGTTAACTTATCCTTTGAAACTCCACTCAAGAACTGCAGGCTGCAAGATTCCCATCCCATCTGACTTGTCTGGGTTAGATACCCTTCATCAGAGACCTAACAGCACCCTGAATTTTCTTCCATACTCTGTTATAGGGTCCCATCCTGTTTGCCTATGCATCTCTCTCCCCTCTTTGGCTCTAACTTCCTTGAGGATGGGACCTTGTCTTACCTCTGCCTATTAGCAGGTTCCCAGGGCCTGTGTACAGTAGGTGTTTCATACATTTTTCTTTCATTGATTAATTTATTTAGTAATTGAGCAATTCATTAATTGATCTCTTTTAGTTGCTCAGAGACCTTTCATCCTCATTCAAGACTCTCAGCTGTTTTTCAAATAGATGAAGTTACTGTGCAAATGAGGAACCTCCAAGTAAGTGCAAGTGACTGTCAAGTTTCCAAGTGTTCTACTTTGATCCATCTCCACTTGGCTGCCAGGTACTGCAGAAGGACAGCCAGCTTGGTGGCATCAGTGAATGGAATTATTCCTCACAGGGCTGGTAATAAACAACACTGCCAATTTCATTCTTGATAGCTTTCAATTTCCCCCTTTCTTCATGCTATGTACTTATTTCCAGGCTTACTTTTCCACCCCCAATGCACACAGGGCCCTCATCCTCAACTGGCTTCTCAGAACCTTGAGACTCGCTTCTAGCTCCATGACTAACTAGTTGTGGGCTCCTGGGCACATCATTTCCCCTCTCTGAGTCTGTCTTTGTTATCAAAGATAAGTAGGATGGAAAATGAAAGTCTATCATTGAAGCTAAGCCCAGGAGACAGACAGTGCCTGGCCAGTAGAGGTGAACTAAGGAAGATGGCTTACTACTGTGAAAATTAATAAATAGAAACCTCATTTAAAACGGAGTTGTGAGGCTAGAAGAGAGGTCTTATATGTCACTCAATGCATACTACTGGCCCCAAAAGGAAGAGAAGTATCTTGCATCTCTGACAGGAAGTGATACTGCTTTACCACCTCATCAGAAGGAAGAAAAGATTTCTGAGCAAAAGCTCAGCCAATGGGAGAATGCCATAACTCAGTCAATGAAAAGTCTCTATACTTTGAACTTTTGGTTTCCTCCAATAGACCCTTTGTTTACAAGAGCCCCTCCCAAGTCCAAGAAAGAACAGTTCCAGCCTTTGTTTCTCTGGATTTGTGTGGAGTTTGCCATTAATTGCAATTCTTTATTGTTCTCAAATAAACCCATTTTGATGGAGAAATATCCAGCTGTCTGTTTATTAAAGGTCAGCATCATGAAGAGGAGGCTGGAAGAGTTGGGGACCACGAGATGTACTGTCTGAAACCTATACTGCAATCTCATCTCCCATCTTCAGTCCTGTCAAGTGTCTAAGTCTATTTTTGGTTTTTTGTTTTTTGTTTTTTTTTTGATGAGGACAATACATTATTATCTGCCTGATATGGTTGTTATAAATCAAAAGGGATAATGGGTGTGAAAGAGCTCTGGAAACTGAAGTTCTGCAATCATGATCATTCTAAAGCAAACCATAAATACAAATGAGGATGCTCAGTATCTTAAACCACCATTTACCAAAGTATATTCCATGAACCTGGTTCTGTGAGGTATTTACAGGAGTTAAAGAGTGAAGGAGTAGTGAAAATAAGGTTCTGTGGTCCAATCAATTTGAGAAATAATAGGATAATAAAGTGAAGATTCTTTGTTGAGCAAGGCTCTGCTTTGACTAGCTACCATACCATGCACTGTGAACATAAAAAGGGAAACCTATTTTTGCAAGGTTTCTCAATCCTTTTTGGCCTCAAACCCCTTTTGCTTTATAGAGCATCAGATGAACATACTTTAGGGAATGCTGCCTTAAACCAAAAGAACAACGAGATGTAGGAATTTTGGATGATGTTAAGGAATTCAGAGGAGATACCTTGGGGCAGTTTCTAACCCAACCCTTTGGGAAGACAGTCACAGCTATGGAATGCTGTGACCTGGGGTTGTGACTTGGAGTCAGGACTCCTGGCTTGTAACCCTAGCTCTGCCATCAGCTCCATGGTGACTCTGAGCCATTCTCCCAGGCTCAGTTTGCTCATGTGTAAAATGCAAGCCTGGACAGCAGGAGCATCTGGACTGCCAACCACCAGTCAGATATGCCAGGATTACTGCAACGAAGTGCTGAAAGGAAAGGACAAATAATGCAGCATGCATATTTGATGTCACAGGAAAACACAGCAGTGTCTAGCTCTCAGATCATCTATTCAGGAGTAGGTTATCTCGAACTCTAGGTTCCCTGATAATAGTGTCCCAGATGGTAGAAACTGAGATAAGATTATGAGCAGCCTATGCAAAAAGACTATTAGTGGGGGAGGTGTCCTTACCACTGGCTTCCCGTTTTAGCTCTTAATATTTCCAGTGTGACTCAGATGCAAGTTATCTGGGGCTTGGTCCCTTTCTGCACTGTCTGAGTAATTTTCATACATCCCCCATCCCCCACTACTACTAGCCTAACGTCCACACTCTATCAGACTGAAGGAGGTCAATGTCTGATGGCCTCCCAATACCCAGAGCTGCATTAATATCGGGCCACATGATGTAAAAGTTGAGCTCACGATTCATAGCCATGCTCTCAAAATATCAGATTTATAATGTATGGAAACCATCTCCAAAATTTCACATTTGCATTTCATACTCTGCTGGTGATAGATTGAAAGCATTAGTTGCAAAGCAAGTAAAACCCAGGGGCTGGGTGGAATTCAAATCTATTTGATTCAACAAGTACTTTCTGAAACATGTACTATGCAACTGGTAGCTTCTCTGCATAGGGCAGAGGGTAAGGGAAGACTTCCATTCATTAGAGTTATCAAGACCTATTACCTTCCTGACATAGCTGTTCTCTTTAATCCTCACTATAAGGCATCTAGTAACACCATCAGGTAAGGGGGCCTGAGAAGTAAGTAACTTGCCAAATATCACAAATAAGTAGAGAACCCAGAATTTGATTCTAATATCTATCTGATTCTAAAGTCTGAGCTACTTCCACTAAAACAAGCTGCCTTATCATTTATGAATGTCTAATAAGGAATTTTTGTAACACTTAGGAGCTAATGAAGATATGGAGAGGTGACAGGACAGACAGGGCAGAATGGTGGAAGGAGTACAGAACCGAGAATAAGGAACCATGTGTGTTTGTCTGCTTTGATCACTGAGAAAACAACAAAACTAAATGCTTGCATACCTATATTTCTAAAGTATGCATCTACTTCATGAGTCATAGAACTACAGACTATCATCTTATAAGAAGCCAAATAGATCATCTTATTTAAATCTATTGTTTTACAGATAAAAAAGAGATCCTCAGACACCTGAACTTGTCCAGGGTAATATGTTAAAGAAGCCACAAAAGTTCGCCTGAAACTTGTGTCCCTGCTTCTTAGTCCACTGCACATCCCATTACACAGCTTCTCAGACTTCTAACCAAATCCAAGAGAGTGAGCATCTCATTCATATTCATCCATTGTCCATCTATCCACCCCTCATCCATCCATCTATCAATCCATCTCACATCTATCTACTCACCTATTTATCCTTCCTTTAGCTAACTCGAGCCTAGCACCTGCTATAAGCCAGATCCTAAACCAGATCCCAAAAGACTCCAAGCTTCCTGCCTGTTCCAGCAGCATGTTCTTACCTCTAAACACAATATAAAAGTGAAGTTGAACTAGAGTTCTACTCCATGGTAGCAAGCTACATATCCAAGTGTCACAAAGAACGATGTACCAGATGAGAGGAAGGTTCTACAAGGGTTGGGCTTGTCCTCATTTTCAGCCTAATGTATGTCCAGAGGTATCCTGGTGCTGAACTAATGACACATGCATTCATTTGAGCCAGAGATTGTGGGAAGGTAGTGGTCTAACTCTTACAATTGGTCAACATCTGTGGCTCTAGCCTAAAGCGGGCCTGAAAAAAATATTTTCCTCAGAAAAAAAAACATTAAACTTCATTAAAAAATACAATAATGAATATTGGCAAAATTTTGGCCTGACTATATGAATCCAATAACAAATACTTGTTGAGCACCAACTATGCATTTTCATGTTTTCCTTTAATGCCCACAATAAGTTTACATGGTAAATATTAATATCCCCTCTACTTTCATTTTATGAATGTAGAAACTGAGCTCAGGGAGATATGTGACTTTCCCACAGAGATATGTGACTATACTTCAAAACTCATATGAGACTAAGCTGCCTCCCCAGATAGTTTGTGCTTATAGGAAAAAGGAGTAACTCCTTGTTATGGGGTTCAGAAAAGACTCACAGAACACAATTTCAATCAGAAAAGGTAGGAATCTAGAAGTGGAAAAGGTCAAGGAGGGCATCCCCAGGAACAGAAATAACTTGGGCAAAGACATAGATACAGGGAAGCATGGGCCAATTTCAGGAAATAGTAATGGGCAGTGGTGATGGAGCAATGAGCTGGGAAGAAATAGACTACAGTCATGTTGTGACACTTGATCTTAACCCTAGGAGCAATGGGGAGCCATTGGAGATTTTTGAGCAGGAAGGTAATATAGTGAAACCCAAACCCATTTTTTCAAGATATTCAATCTGGTGGTGAAAAGTATGAAAGCTTGATAAAAAACACACTTTAAAAGGATAATGTTTAAGAGACCCCTCTAAAAAAGAAGGAATGAAAATGTAACAATGGTGGTGATGGTGAGGGGAAAAAAAAAAGAAGAGAAGAATGTGAAGATGCTAAAGAAGTTAGATAGATGGTTGAGTGGATGAGCGGATGGATGGATGGATGGATGAATGGGTAGATGGATGGATGGATGGCTGGTTGGATGGATGGATGGATGGATGGGTAAATGAAAGGGTGGCTACTCGTATATTTGCTGGAATTTCCCTATAGGGATACATTTCCCTTCCTTTGAACTCTATCAAGTGTGTACAATTTTGGGCTTTTTCCCTAGAGACCTCAGTAAAAACCAGTCATATAGACCTGGCAATCTCCACTGCATTCCACTTTCTGGGTAGAAAGGCCAGAACATGGAAACCTATCCACTCATCTACTCTGCATATTGCCTTGTAAAAAACATTATTTGTTCTGTCATTTCATGACATTTACTGAACACCATACTAAGCATATGATATAAAGCCTGTGAAAAGCATAAGCTTTGCTATCAGGCTTAATTTGATTTGAACCTGGCCAGACCACTTCTTAGTGTAAGACCTTGGGCAAGTGACTTAATTGTATTCAAACTTATCCATAAAATGGTTGGAACACTAATTTACAGGAATGTCACGTGAATACATGAGCTAATACAGATAAAGTGGCCAACACATAGTAATTGCTCAGTAATGGAAACTATATCATTGAATAAGATATAGTGGGGGTCTTTTTTTAAATGTTTTTGTTATTTTTTAAATTTCACTCTGATTTTCGAAATGAAAAAAATTGAAAGTAAGGGAGGGTAAATCACTTGTTCAAGGTCTCTCTAGCTCCAAAACCCATGATATTTTTCACCATAGCTCCCTTTTTGCCATCCTAGGCAAGATAGTGGGGCTCTTTTAACACCTTCCTTTTTCTCAAAGATCATTGGGTGTCTGGGTTCCCTTAAACATCCTCTTCATCACTCCTGCCAAGCTCCAACCATACCTCATTTATCCCCCTGCCTCTTGGCTGCCCTTTGTACTTCAGTCAGACCGGATGAATCAGGAATATGATGCCAGGAGCATTAAGCTGGTGTTTCAGAAACAGTTTTCATGGAACAGTGAGCTAAGCATATGATTTTTAAAAAGAAGGTTTCCAGATGAACTGTTAATTCCATTTTTAATTCCTTTGTGGTTCCCTAGGGGACTGAATGATGGTGTTTTTGTTTCTGCAGGAAATGGAGTTTCTTCATCCTTGATCTAGGGGAGATGGGCACCACCATTAAAATTGCAGTCTCATTTCTGGCCCACATAAGAACAGAAATTGGAGCTTTTAAATGCAAAGGGGGAGATCTCCTTGGATCTAACCCTTTGCTCTTTCATTTCCCCAGATCAGGGAAGAAAAGAAAGAGCTGGAAACCTTATAGCATCTATTTCTGTCTCCCTAACCTGCAATATATTTCAGAGAAACTTCCTTCTGCACCCTTTATTGCCTGCCTAATTCCTTCTCATGCTCCTACCTCTCTCCACTTTTCCTGATCATCCCACTGTGCATAAACTGCTCCCTGGAGCCAGAGACTTTTCTTTATGCTTCCACCTTAATAGTGTGATTTTTATACGAATCCATTTCTGCATTTCATGAGTTCTTTAAGACAGTGGTTCTCGATGTGATCCTGGACCTATAGCATCAACTCACCTGGGCACTCACTGGAAATACAAATGATTGCCATTTTCAAACCAACCCCCAACCAGATCTACTGAGTCAGAAACTTTGGGGGTGGGCCCAGCAATGTGAGCTCCAACAAGCCCTCCATGAGATTCTAAAGCATGCCACAGTTTAAGGACCACTGCTTTACAGGTAGAAAGAGGAAACTATAGCACTTGGCAGAGTATCTCCCGCCATATACACACTAAGTAGGTTCTCAATAAATGCTTTGTTGAATGGAACTGTTTAATGATATGGCCCCTAACATGCAAATTTTAATCTATAGCAGAAAAGAAGATACATAAAGAAGCATCCACTCGAGAATAGAGATGAGCTATATATACATATGGAACTGAACAGCTCACCACTACACTAGTGCAGCTAAAACCAAATAAAATGTTTCAAAAGATCATTCCAGATAACAGCAGGTGTCCATTTCAAATCAATTGATAACTGCTTTTCTGAGATGTTCTTGGAATGTTTTTTGCGGGGGTTCTTCATTATTAAAGATGGTACTTGGTTGGACAGCCCTAAGACCTCTGTTCGCATAAACTGTTTCACAGACTTACAGAATGGAGACTTCGGTGTTAGGAGCCTAGTCAGAGGAGGCAGGCAACAAGAGTGCTAATTATTCTATGGATCCAATATAGAGTGGGTCAAAATCCTCTTCCTGAGAACATAAAAACTACTTAGAAGAAGAGCATAAAATAACACAGCTGTCCTATAAGCTATTATTATTTTCTTCCAATTTCAGCACCACAAAGGGTTTCACTTTACTTACCTTCCTTAAGGAAGACTCCTAGCTTCAAAACAAAAGATTACGGTCCTCTGACCCAGAGCCTTTCTACCATAGATTCCTCACCTCCCCCTGCCGTGCCCTAGTACTACCATATATCTGTTTGTTTTTTTTTTTCACACTACCAGATTTTAATGACACAAATAGAATGGCATCTTGCCAGAGTATTTTTTTTCCTTACTGCTTTTTTTTTTTCTATTTAATCCCTTCCTTCCATTTAGTTGAATTTTATGTCTTTAAGGAGGGTCAGTGCATTTTAATCACAATGTACACTGGCTTGCTAGAGCTATTGATGAAAGAATTCAAAGCTCAAGCCAGTTAGTTCATTTAGATGTGAACTACCAAGTTCAATGAGAGAAGCAAAGGGTAAAATGAAATTACACAGCCTTTTGGCTGATTTCCCATTTCTGAGTATATAAAGGCATGGGATGGCCTTTGATGCCCTAGATTCTGGAACAATAATGCCCTAGAAGTAGTTCATACAATATTAATGCCATGTTATTGGGGGAGATAAATATAAAACTCAAATTTAAAAAAAACCTGACTTTAGCAAGTAAAGATTACCAAAAGTCCTTCCTTATTTCAAAATAACAATCACCATCAAAATAACAACTAACATTCGTACAGTGCTTTACAGTTTACAAAATGCTTTTTACATCCATTAAGTTAGTTAACTGGCATGGTCATTGCTAATAGCTAATATTTATATGCGGTGCACAAAACACCAGGCATTGTGCCAAGCACCCAATATAGATTATGTAACTTAATTTTCATAACAATCATCATGTATGTCCTCATTTTACATAAACAAAACCTGAGGCTAAGTGACTTGCAGTATGTCACACAGCTAGGTAAGTGGTAAATCTAAGATGTAAACCTAAGCACTGTGACTCTACTAGTATTAATAGCAGCATCTTATAGGAAAGAAATTCAGGCTCTGCTTAGGTGGGTGATGTGTCCAAGGTCACCCAGCAGTAACAGCCTGAACTGAGAACCCAATTCAGGTGTCCTGATTCCCAGTTCGGAGACAGCCCCTGCAACCTCGTGACATAGTGTTCACAAAAAGGCCCAGGCAAGACAAAGACAACTATTCTAGCCTGCCTCCTCTGCAGTCAGAGCTCTTTGTGTTTAGTTGAACTTTCCTTCTATAATTAACACAGAAAAAAAAAAAGGAAGAAAAAGTCATGAAGAACGAGAAATAAGTGCTACTGAAAAAGAACATAAACAGAAGCAAAGCAATAGTCATTGAGGGGGCGAGAGCTCGGAGTGGAGTGTGAGAATGCAGACAAGAGATAAAGACCTTCTGTACTTGCTAACTTCAGAAAGTCCACACTGTACTGCAGGACAGAAGCATCCCAAACTAGCTTCACATGCCAGGGAATGCCACTGCAGATATCCCCTTCACAGCGATATATCCTCCCACGGGAGCATGCAAGAACAATCAGACTTTTGCCTGGCTACCCAGACTCCTAAATTGTGGGCCTTTTGAAGGTGAGGTCCCACCCTGCAGCTGCAGGGCCTACACAGTGCCTAGCACATTTAGAACTCCCAAAGAACTCCGTCGAGTGGAACTGCATAGAGTCTGGCTGCTGTTACTAGCAAGACATGATGCTTTCAGTTCTCCACCTCAGTTTTTCATCTGTAAGATGGGAACAATGATAGTACGCCCTCTACAGAACTGTCCTAAAGTTTATATATAAGGCATATAGACTATTGTCTGGTCCCCAGTAGGTGTTCCGCAACTGATGACTGTTGATGTTAAAACTAATGTTGGCATCAAATGAAGTCATGTCACTATTTACTATAACTACTTACCCTATCTAGCCCAGTTTACTCATTTGACAGAGTAGGAAGTAGGAGGGATAGGGGCTTATTCAAAGTCACTTGGTAGAAAACCAAGTCTATGTACTGCTTCCCAGTGCAATGTTTTTTTTCCACTGACATGTGCTTCAGTGACGTGAGAGTGGAGTTCAAGCAGAAACATCTCACCTCCAATACCAGTCTAG
>CM053502.1:34754447-34794059 GCA_028627145.1 Eidolon dupreanum
CACTCCCCAAGCTCACCCTAGACCAGGGCCATCCATCACCCAGGGGATAAGGTGAGACTGGAGGGTGGGAGGATATCAAGTGAGGTTACACAAGGAAGAAAGAAAAATCTACTTCAGTCCTGTTTCCTTAGAAACTCCCACCAGCTGGGAATGGAAAAGTAGCCACACAGTTAGACAGGGCTACTTCTGATTCCTTTATCAAAGATCACATCCCAGAAGGGAGAGGAAGACATCCTTAAGCAGCTTAACTTTTCTGGCAAGGCCTGAGAAAGCAGCCTCCTGCAGCGAAAGCCAGACTGGGTCCTGAAGCCACGCAGCCACAGAAGCAATCAAGTTAGATCTAGGCCACATCCCTGAGAAGCCCTGATGATGAAGCAAGAGGGAGAAAACATTCTGATGGAATGAGAGCTCCCATAGAGACCCCTCTGTGAATAAGCACGAAATAATCACATGACTTTCAATATAAACTGGGACGAATTAGATTGAATCTAATTCTGAAGGCATGACAAGCTCTGTTCTTGCTAGGGAGCTCCTGCTGGGAACCAGAACTGGTTCTCTATGACTTAATAGCTCTGTGACTTGAGGCAAGTTACTTAACTTCTCTGAGCCTTATCTGTGAAAGGAAGATAGCAGTCCCTACCTCAGGGCCATGTGAAGAATTGAGACAATTGCGTAAAACAAGAGGGTTTCTGGTCTCTCTGAGGACTGATCCCAGTCAACAGGTAAGAATGAACAATGATACACACACGACATGGAATGAATCCCACTGAGGTCATGTTGACCAAAAAAGCTGGAGACAAAGAAAACAGACTATATAATTCCATTTACTAAGTTCAAGAACAGGCAAAACCAACTGATGGTCAGAGTCCTGGATATCTCTGGGGGTGTGCACTGGGAAGGAGCATGAGTGAAATTGCTGGGATGCTGGAAATGTTCTACATGTTGATATGGTTGTAATATGAGTGTATACATGTGTAAAACCCCCCAGGCTGTACACTTAACATTTAAACACTTTGAGCACTCTGCTGTTTATATAACACACTTAATTTTTTTTTTTTAAGAAAATGTGAATAGGCCTACAGAGTGCCTAGCACAATGTCTGTCCCAGAGGAAGTATTAAATAGGTGTTAATTTCACCTGAAAAAAAAAAAGTCAAAAGATAGCATCATTGATACCATTACCACTATCATGAGTAGAAGCACATGACAAGCCTATAGGTCATCAGCCTTCTCCTTGGTCATTGCCATATGGAACAGCAGTCAAAGGGAATAAGAAAAATTGGGTTGAATTTAGGGTGCATGTTGGCTAATGTGTTCTGCAATGCATTGTATCTAGAGGTTATTAGAAGCCCAAATCTTCTGAGAAGGACGGAGGCTAACTTCCAGGGAGCTAGGTTGCAAAGGCAATCCCAGCCTTATTGCTCAACTGAGGAATTCAGGGTGGCGAAGACTCAGGGTGGTAAAGTCATCTGTCCATGAATGCTGCTGGTGAAGGCAGAGGCAAAGACAGAAGGCGAGTCTTCACATCCCAAGATATTTCAATCTGTTTCAAGAATTTCTTTCATTCTATTTAGAGACTTGTTCCCTAGTCCTAAATGAGAAATAAAAACAGGTCTGTTTTTTTTTTTTTTTTTTTGGATGGAATCCTCCCACAGAGAAACAGCAGACCTTCCAAATATGAATGAACAAAAATAAGCTTAATTGCCACCTGCAGCCTCCATGAGATCCCATGGCAAGTAGAAGCAAGAGGGTTTGTGGTCTGAGGCAGTCAGTATCAGCATTCCCACTACCTCAGGCAGGTGCAGCAGCAGGAAGGGTCAAGAGGATAGGAGGGGTGGTCGGAGCTATCTGTGGTCTCCGAAAAAGTCTGGGTGCTTTCCATGGAAAGGAAAGAACTTGGTTCTATCAGAAAGTTTCAGCAGGCTTAAGAGCAGAGCAACGTAGTTGCCTGTCCCTTCAGGCTGCTCTGGATAAGACAACAAACATTGTAAGGCCTCCTACCATGTCCAGCACCATTAAAGGAGCTCAAGATACAGAGGCAGACCCTACTCTCATTGGACTGATGGGAGAGACAGATATTAAGCAAGAAAATAAATAAAGAAATATTAAATGAAGGGGTACAATTAAGTGGAGCAAGTAAAAGCAGAGAGTGATGGTGAAAGCTGTGTATTTAGGGCATGCAGGAAGATCCTATCTAGAAGTGGGTATTCTCACAGCAACCTTTCAGAGAGCTGACTGGGGTTGAGTTACAGTTCTAAGTTCTAATGAGAAGCAGACAGACAGACATACATGTGTCAGGTCTCATCAGAACAAGTTTCCCTCCAATGTTCTTAACTACATCACTGAAAGCCAATCACACTCATCATCCAAGCATAGCATTTGTACCTAAAACCAAATCACAGGGCTATAAAAAAGTTGTATTGCTTTGTTATGACATAGGCCCTATAGGCTTCACATAATTCAGGACACAGTCACCAGACTAAAAGGAGGGAGTCTTTTTACAAAATAACATATGCTTGGAATGCCCAGGCCTCAAGACACCTTCCAATACGAGCACACTGCTCTTTCTGTTATGTTGCTAATATGTGCTGGAAGACTGGGAAACAAACCTGCCTTTGAAAAAAAGACAAAGTTGAAGAGAAGAACTAGTTACATGCACAACCAACAACAGTATAATGTAGGGAATGCTGAATCTGTAAAATATGGACAGTACTGAGCCATTGTAGGGTGTATCTACAGTCCTAAACTAGTAAGGAAGGAATATATAAAGGTTGTAAAAGAGGTTATAATCTAGGCAGGAAAATGAAATGCAAGCTAGAAGTAATGTAGGGAGGTGGCAAGAGAATTAAAAATGTTAATCAAGCCACATTCAGAGACTACAATATGCTGATCAGCCCTGCAGCCAGGCCAGGGGGACATCTGCAGAACAAAAGAAAAGTTCTGCTGAATAACTAAGGACCCATTTCCCACACCAGTGAAGGGGAAACAGGAACCAAGAGTCATTCCCTATGGCTAAAACCAAGGGGAACTGATGGATTAAAGGCTGGGAACTGCCAGCAGGCCTTTCACTCTACATATTCTTACCTTTTCCCTGCTAGTATTATTCTTCCTCTTCCTCACTGTATGTCCATATCAACGGAAATGGGAACTAAAGAATGACATATAAACTGAATTCCCTCAATACTCAGGATCCTCTCTCAGTGCCTGTACTCTGTCTCTCTCTCACTGCCTGTCATAGTTCCTGCCTCTGAGAGGAGACCACACTCTCTGTGGAGTATCTCTTTTCTAATAAACTTTCCTTTTGACTCTAACTTCAGCATGTGTGTTAAATTCTTTCTACACTCTCCACCAAAGGACCCTCTTCTTTTCTCAGTGCAGGGCTTGGTCTCCCTGCCCTACTTGAGGAAAATTGCCTTGCCCTACATCAGAAGCAAGTTTTATTACCAAAATCAGTACCATAGTGCTCAACAGGTCTCAAAGAATGGAGTCTTCTCCTTTTTTCATCTACTTAAAGAAACATTGCTAAATGCCATCCATAAGCCAGACACAATGGGCACTGTGATGACAGGCTGAGGTCCCTGCCTAGGGAGTTCAATCCAGGAGAGGAGAAAGGCTGGTAAACACTAACAGTGAATAGTCAGGAA
This sequence comes from Eidolon dupreanum, assembly GCA_028627145.1. Taxonomy (NCBI): domain Eukaryota; kingdom Metazoa; phylum Chordata; class Mammalia; order Chiroptera; family Pteropodidae; genus Eidolon; species Eidolon dupreanum. Next base: position 34,758,091 of record CM053502.1, read on the forward strand.
TGTATGCCAAGAGAAGCCTGGGGACAGGGATAAGAGATGTTATTTCTGGGACATAGGGATGCTTTAAGCAGAGAAGACAAAGGCCTGGACCTTGCATATTGGGCAACAGGAACAGCATTATTCAGAATCTAAGAAGTTTAAAACAGCGCAGTGCTGTAGAAAACAGTGGTGTAGCTGAAGTACACAAAGTGAGTGATGGAGATTCATGGAAGGGAGGCAATAATAAAAGCTAACATTTATTGAATACATACTGAGTGACAGAAACTATACTCAGTGATTATATATAGGTTCTTTCATCTCACTAATTGTACGAGTAAATATTATCATCATCCCCATTTTACAGATGAGAAAACTGAGAAAGTTAAGTAACTCAAGGACATTCAGCTAATAAGTAGTAAAAACTAGGATAGAACTCCAGAATTAGTGCCTTTGTCACTTCATAACTAGAGGCCTGGTCCAAGACTGTTGACTTGGTTGTTTAATCATGGGCATCCATTAAAGGCTTTTAAGCTGGGGAATAACATAATAGACTTTACATTTTTAGAAAGATTGAGCTGGCTGCAATATGTAGAATGTGATGTGAGTACTACAGAACCAAAAACATGACGACCAGTTAGGAGGACTTACAATGGTGCAGGAAAGAGGCGCTGAGGATCTGATGGTAGGAAGAATCAATGGGTAGATGGGAGCTTGGGTAGGCTACTTAAGCAGAAGAGTTAATGGCATTTGGTGGCAGACATGACAGAGGGCATAAGAGAAAGGGAGGTGTAAAAAATGATTCTTCAAGTGCAGATTCAGTCTTGATAGGCAGATCCTTCCCTTAAAGTAATGAGAAAAGAAGACAGTCTTATCTTGGCAAAGAACATAGTTATCCAAGACTGAAGACATTCTTGTCAAGTCTCTGAGCCCAGGTGTGTGAATTCAGAAGGCTGATCCAAGTAACAACCATCTTTAAGCAGCCTGTCAGCCCCCAAATGATGCTGTTTTCTTCCCTTCCTCCTTCTTTCCTTCCCTTCCTCCCTTCCTTCCCTTTCTTTCAAATGAGTACAACCATATTGTTTATTTTTAATTGTAAAATAACAGATGCACATGCAGAAAATTCAAGTGATACAGAAAAATGAAAAGAGAGTAAAAGTTACCTTAAATCCCACCATCATTAACACCTGGTGAAGGGCTTTCCAGGCATACGTGACTGCACAGCACACACGTATCACGCGTGTACATACTCACGCACATTACAACTCTGTTTTGGAAATCTGCTTTTTTCACTTTTGCTATTATGCAAATATTTCAACCAATGAATACGGTGCTAAGTCATCTTTTCCATTGGCTAGGTGGTATTCCATTACCTGTTATGTAGCATAGTCCATCATGAGTTCCAACAGTGGCCAAGTAAAGAGATGAGCTAATCCTTTCCCCATAAAACATGGATAAGACTAGACAAGATTAATAAAATCAACTTTTCTAGTACTCTGGAAATCGACCAACAGTATGTAATAATCTGAAAAACCTTTATGCTTGAAAATATGCCGACCTTTGGGCCACGACAGTGGGAATCTGCTGCATTCTGCCTGGGCTGGCTCCCATCCTCACCGCATCCCAGGCTAGGTTGCTGTGGGAGTTCTAGGAGGGCAGGGCGGGCCTCAAAGACCTGTGGCTTCTCTGCCAGGTAGAAGGGGCCCCCTGGATTTGAGGGGGTGGGAGATGTCCACACTCAGGGATTTTTTTAGTAAAAGATATGATCTTCCAGGTGGCCAGCAAGGACAGTCAATGGCTCCACTAGTCTGAGGTTACAGTCATGGTTGAGATAAGCATATTCCTGGCTGAGGCTGCTCACATGGCCCAACCGCTTACACCCTCTGGCTGATCTTGAGACTGAGCACATTGACATAGGTCACAGGAAAGGGCACAAAGGAAAGTCAAGGCCAGGGCAGCTTTGAAAAATACTTGAACTTTGAATGTGTTCTTCTCCCCACACACAGTTCCAAGGAAGCCTTCCTGGCTTAAAGTGTTTGCATACAACCTCTATCCAATCATTGGATGACTGCTAAGCTATGCAAACACAGGACAACTCAGGCATAAAAAGAAAAACAAGCATTAAAACAAACAAACAAACAAACAAACAAAAGAAACTGAGTATAGATATCAGTGGCATTACACTATGGGGAGAGGGAGACAGATTCTACATGTTTAGCCCATGCAAGTTACTAAACAAAGGAGCCAAAAAATGGACCAAAAACAAAACAAAACAAAAATAACAATTCAGAGTTGCTGAAGTACATTATCTAAAATGTTCAGATTTCAACAAAAAATTATGAGATAAATAAAGCAAGAGGAAAGTAGAACCAGGCTTAGGGGGAAAAAACACTCAGTAGGAACTGTTTATGAACGTCCCAGATGTTGGATTAAACAGAACAAGACCTCAAAGCAGCAATTATAAATGGTCCAAGAATTAACAAATTTCAAAACTTTGCAACACATCTCTAAGCAACAGTGGGTAGAAATAACTAATTATTCCTACTTCATTTCTTCTCCATTTTGCAAGTTCTCTTGGAAGGGATTGAAATTTGTGGTGAGTATATGTAAGCAACAGAGGAAAAAGAAAAAGGGCAGGAAAATTACTTTAAGGAACACTGGCCAAAATCTTCCCTAATTAGTGAAAATATACAAACTTCAAGTATGAGAAGCATAACCTACAAGCTTCAAGAAGCTCAATGAACCCTAAGTAAGAAAAATACAAAGAGATCCACACCTACACATATCAGTTCAAACTGTTGAATGGCAAAGACAAAAACAAAAATCTAAGCAGCAAGAGAAAATCTATTATAAGGTACCGTGCATGCTAACCATGTATTATATTTCCAGTGTTTTGCTGTCATAAGCAATGCTAGAATGAATTCTCTCTCAAGGATAAATTCCTTGAGGTGGAAAGGTTAAGCAAAGGATGTCCTCACTAAATAATTCTGCTTGTCCTCTGACCCAGGGTTAGTCCTCTTAAGTGGTACTTGTTATTCTCTGTACTTTTTCTTTGAAGTCTCAGATGCATGCTCTTCCCTCTTCTTAGAACTCTCCACAACATTCATTCTTCCATAGCTAAATACTTCTAGTCTTTCAAGTTTTAGTTTAAATATTTTCCTGGAGTAAACTCCCTGATCACTCAACCAAAAGCAGAGCCCACCCCCCATTTTTCTCTCTTATAAAACCCTGATTATTTCCTTTATAGCATATATCACATTTTGGAATTGTAGTCCATTCTGTGATTTCTTTTTTAATATCTCTCTATACCCATGAAGACAAGGACATTGTCTTTCTTGTTCCTCACTGTATATTAATACTTAATGCAACGCCAGGCATGTAACAGGTATTTAATAAGTGTTCACTGAATAAATTTGCTTTGTTAAAGCAAACACATGCTAGAATTTTTAAAAATAAAAATTTCTGCTGTAGCCAGCATAGCCCCAACCCCACTATCAAAGTTTTTATCTTTGGCTTGACTAGCCTACTTCCTGTCCTTTCCTCTTTGACATGTTGCCCCTCTGTCTCATCTCTCCTAGAACTCTGGCAATAATTTGACAGATATAATATCTGAGCTTTGAAACCCAGCATATCCTGAGTATTCTGCTTTAGAATCAGATATCCTGCTGGATATACTGGCTTGCCCCTCCAACAGAGTATTCTCCCTCCAGCAACACACACTGAGCTTCTGATTAGCAGTAATCTCAATAGATTTTCCCTATACCAGGTCTTTGGGTCCACTAGCAGGGCCCAAGATTGCAAGCTACTTAGATTGAATCATCCGGACTCAAGGTTCCTCATTCATCTATAGGAGAGGCTGTCCTCCTGTCATGCAGAAATCAGTGCATGTCTGAAAGATCTGAGAACAGGTTGCATATCACAACAACTAACAAAAGACTGTGCATTGCTTGTTAAAGCACAATTGTGCACATATGCCAGAGTGGACTTATGAACAAACATCAGCATCTGTGTGTGTTCATTGTTGGTGCCTACAAGTGACGGCACAGTCCCCTACTAGCTGAGGGCTTCATTTTTGTTATTTGTTTTATAAAGTGAAAGAGACTCTCTGAAGAAGTATAATTTTAAGCATCACAAGGAGAACAATTTTACCCTCATTGCCGATGAAGGTGTAGTAGCAAATTTACACCTGTTCCTCCTAAACAGTGATGATCATGAGAATGGTTATAACAATGATGATGATGATGACAATGATAACAGCTAGCATTCCTCCAGACTACCATACACCAAGGACACTCAGTTCAAAACTGGGTTTGCTTCTCAAAAGCCCTGCCTGCCTACCACCCAAGTAGTTAATGCAGTTATTGACTCAACCGAGCTCAGTTAAAAAAAAATTAAGAGTGAGACCAAAAATAAGAAGAACTCCTTTTCTAACTTCTTAATCTCATATCCAGTTCTAAAGCTTTACGAGATATCTCCAAGCAACAGTGGGTAGAGATAATTTTAATTATTTCCACTTAAGTTCTTCTCCATTTTGAAAGTTGGCTTGGAAGGTACTGAAATTAGCAGTGAATGTGTGTCAGCAAAACATATATCAAACTAACTGATAGTATTTCCCTAAAAACATCCCCCTAATCTGCGTTAGAGGTGAGCACATCCATTCAGAACAGGCAATTAGTATAAAGGCTTTTCCAATCAGCTCTGATTTTTCAAAGCCTTTCTGAGTTTTGTGTTTTACAAGAGTCTATTTTTTTTTTAATCCTGAATCATTTTTAAAATGTAGCGTGCCAGAGAGAAGAGAACTTATATGACTATCACGCACACATTATAACTGACATTGTGAAATGCTACCAGTGGCATCACTTGTTAGGACAACTAGGGTGCAGCTTCACCTTGGGCCTGGATGTTACTCCTAGTCCTCTGATATCATAGAAGAAAAAAAAAATAGGAAGGGGCCTCAATAATAATTAGCTCATCCTTTACTAACTACAACAGCTCCCTCCACTACATCCTCACGGCTTCCCCATCCTCTTTTTGAATCCCCATACTGGATTCAGGAAGATTAATTTAGAATAGTAGTTAAACATGGGGTCATGTCCAGTTGGTATATGGCTTTTTTTTTTTTAGTTAATATTCTTTTTCATTGTTAGTAATATTTAAAAATTAGGAGATTTCTCATAAAAACTTGGCTTCTTTTAAGGGATCAGAGTTACGGCCCCTCTGGCCCTATTAAAACATGGAAATGACAGAAAGGAGATGATGAGCAGGTGCTGCCTTTGAAAGGAGCATAGGCCTCTAGTGGGGCACAGTCCCTAACACTCCCTAATGTCAACTGGACTACATTAATCATCACACTCACTCTGTTGTTTACTTATGGTAAAGAAAAACACGTGTCCCCAAACCTCTCCGGGGAATGAAACACAGTCTGAAAGACCTCTGATTTCTTACATCAAGATCACTCAATTAAGTGAGACCCCTACCCGACTCTAAGAAAACCGAAAGGGCTCCTTTCTCCTCAGTCACCTCTCTCCAGCAGTGTGCCATGCAATTCCTATAGATCTCTCCTATTCTCTGTGCTTCACTTTACCATTCTGCAAAGGGAGGCTACCTGACAGGAACACTGTGGAAGTCATCTGATAACATCTGTAAAAAAGCAGTAAGCTTCCCAAATGCAAGTACATGCAACAAAATGTGCATGTTAACATGTTGAGTGTTATTAAAGTTGCTTATCTACCTCCAGGTGACACTCTCATATAAGTGGCAAGCAACCCATGGTCAGATAATGCTAAGCAGTATTTCAAGCCCAGACTCTACTGCAGATCTGTAAACTGACTAAATTCCATAGAAAAAATCCTGGAATTGTGGGGAAAGAGGAGACAAAGAAGAACTCTATTATAACCACTGTTGCTTAAGACAAGGAATAAACAGAAGGAATCCAGAAAACAATGTTGCTATCATTCTTGTGGGCTTATTATATGTTACACATCTTATGTGTACAATTTCATTTAATTCCTTAAAAAAAAAAAAAACCTCCATAAACTATTATTATTTTAAGCTTACAAATGAAGAGCCTGAACCTCAGAGAGGTTAAGTAATGTTTCCAAGGACACAGCTACTGAGCAAGTAAAAAGGGCAGAGTTCAATTTTGGACCTGAATTTTTAATTGCAATGTGGCTTTGCTTCTCTGTACTTAAAAGAGAAGTTGCATTTATTAAGTAAATTCTATGTACCAGGCTGGTGTTTGTTGTTGTTGTTGTTGTTGTTGTTCTTTTAGCTCTATTGTGGTATAATTTAAATACCATAAAATTCACTGGTTTTAAGTACACGCCAAGATTTTTAGTAAATTTTCAAAATTCCACAATCTAGTTTTAGGAGATTCTCATGGCCTTGGAAAGGTGCCTTGTGTCTATTTGTAGTCAGTCCCTGTTATCATTCCCTCTCTCCAGGCAACCACTAATCTACTTTCTTCCTCTATAGATTTGCTTTTCTGGATATTACTTATAAATACAGAATTATATAATATGTGATCTTTTGCATCTGGCTTGCTTTACTTCGCATAATATTTTTGAGGTTCATCCATGTTTCAGCAGTTATCAGTATTTCATGACTTTTTATTCCACTGTATGGATATACTACATTTTATATATCCTTTTACCAGTACATGAACATTTGAATTGTTTTCATTTTCTTTTTTAAAAAATAAATATATAATGCTTCTAGGAGCATTCCCAAACAAGTCTTTTGGGAACACATGTTTTCATATGATTAGGTACCTATGAGTAGAATTTCTGGGTTGTATGGTAAATTCCTATTTAACTTTTCTAAGAAATTGCCAAATTGTTTTCTAAGGTGGCTGTACCATTTTACATCTTCATTGGCAGTGTATAAAACAATGTATATTCTAGTTTCTCCACATCCTCACCAACACTTGTTATTATTTGACATTTTAATTGTAGCCATTCTTTTTGGTGTGGGGTAGTATCAAATTGTGGTTTTAACTTGTATTTCCCTAAGACTAATGATATTGAGAATCTTTTCATGAACTTATTAATCATTTATATATTTTCTTTGGTGAAATATCTATTCAAAACTTTTGCCTATTTTTAAATTAAGTTGTTCCTCTTGTGCTAATCTTTCTCACTACCTCACTGGGAAGAGTTAATATTATCCTCACTTTTACACAGAGAGAAACTGAGTCAGATAGAGGTTAAGTAACTTGCCCAAGGTCATCCATCCAGCTAATAATGGTAGCAGTTCTTCTGGCCCCAAAGCCTCAGGTTCTTCTCCCTATAAAGTTACAACCTGAGGGTCAGTAGCTGCTTATATCTCACAGACATGTCTGTATGTTCCATGCCATGAACGAAAAAAAAAACCAAAAACCTAAAACTAAAAAACTGGAAGTCTGAAAAACATAGAAATCCAAAAAAGGGGCTAATATTCACAAAATATAAAGAATTCATACAAATCAATAACAACAACAAAAAACAAACAAGTCAATTAAAAAATGGGCAGAGGACCTGAACAGAAATCCTTCCAAGGAAAATATATAGATGGCAAATAACATATGAAAAAGATGTTCAACATTACTAGTTACTAGGGAAATGCAAATCAAAACCACAATGAGATATCACCTTACATGTGTTAGAATGGCTATTATCCAAAAAACAAACAAACAAACAAACAAACAAACAAACAAAAAAGCACAGTAAATAACAAGTGTTGGAAAAGATATGGAGAAAAGGGAACCCTTATACACTATTGGTGGGAATGTAAATTAGTGCAGCGACTATGGAAAACAGTATGAAGTTTCCTCAAAAAGTTAAGAATAGAACTACTATACATGATCCAGCAATTCTTCTGGGTATTTACCTGAAAAATATAAAAACTTATTTGTAAAGATACATGTATCCTATGTTCACTTTTCTTTATTCTTTTTTTCTTTCTATTCTTTGAATTGGATAAATACTATTTATCTAGCTTAAAGTTTACTAATTCTTTCTTCTGACATCTTGAGTCTGTTCTTAAACCCCTCTCATAAATTTTCCAATTCAATTATTAGTTTTCAACTCTAGAATTTGTTTGGTTCTTTTTTAAATTATTTCTGTCTCTTTATTGATATTCTCTACTTAAAAAGTCATTGTCAGAGAGAATGGGTGAAGGGTTAAAAAAAGTACAAATTAGTAGTTGATAGATGGTCACAGGGGTGGGGAGCACAGCATAGGGAATGCAGTGAGCATTAATGTAATGGCTAGGTGTAGAGCCAGAGGAGAGAAAGAGCAATTAGGGGCATCGTTTTATAAACTATATAAATGTCTAACCAATGTACTGCACACTTGAAACTGATAAAATAAAACTTTTAAAAAAGTCTTTGTCAGCAGTTTCCTTATTTATTTATTTTTAATTAATTTATTTTTTATGGTGACATTAGTTAATGAAATTCATTAGTTTCAGCTATATCCCTTATTTTTCTTAAAACATGGTTTCTTTTAGCATTAACATATTTATAATAGCTACCATGAAGTCATTTTTGGCTAAGTCCAAATCTGGGTTCCTCAGAGATAGTGTCTATTGACTATTTTTTCCTTAATATGGGTCACACTTTCTTGTTTCTTTTCATGTCATACTTTTTGTTGAAAAAAATGACATTTTAGATAATGTATGTAATAATTTCATATCTTTACCCCCGCCTCCAGAGGTTGTTTTGTTGTCAGCATTTTGTTATGTTGTTTCGTAACTTTATTAGAATAATTTTATAGAATTTATCTTCCCTAAATTTTATAGCTGCTAATGATTCTACACAGTTTTTCCTTTAATTCCTATTTTTATTTTTAATTCTGTCTTCCTAGGGTTTGGCCTAGCTTAGTGGTCTGAAGTAGTATGTAAACATCTTAATTTATTAATATTTCTGCCCTTTGCTGATGGACCTATATGTGAGTTGTAGAACACCAAGTTCAAGCAGATTTTAAATCTGCTCAGTTTACTGTGCAATGGGCCTTTCTTCGTCTCCTCTGTGATTTCACCAGGCTTCCTATTCAGCCATGGATGGATAGTTAGCTAGGGCTCTCTCTGTTATCTCCTAAGCATACACGCACCCTTGTACATGTACGACCAGTACGAATATGTGGCAGCTTATCAAGGACCAGCATGGCTATCTTGTTCTCTAGATCTCTCTATGAAATATTTGATTAATCTGTTGACCTGTGGTTTACCCCAACCAGTAACGCAATTTGGTTTTCCAATTTTTTGCCACTGAGATTATTATTTTTATTAGAAATAAAGATTTATAAACTGCTTGAACTTTGAATGTGTTCGCCAACACATGTGCGCGCACGCACACACACACATCCAAATCAACCCAGATTCCTCTAATAGCAGACCTACTAGCTTTCAGTTTACTCTGCCACTATAGAACTGTCCCACATGTTTCATCGGGCTAGTCTGTGGTCTTCTTATAGAGGTAGAGAAGACCTGTCCTGGTTCAGCACTGCCTGAGATTATAGAGGAAAAACCTTTCTTATTCTTTAATTTGCTATTTGCCTACAGATACAAACCACATTCACCAACATTAGTTTTTTTTAGAAATATAGAATTCTTAAAAAAGTAACATGGTCTTTTTTTACATAACTAATCTCAGAATTGATTAGATTAATGTTATATAGAGAAGCAGTCCTTATAATTGGAACTAGCACGCCTGAACCCTGAGTCCTAAATCAAAGCTCTTTCAACTCAAACATTCTGTCTCCTATTCAAGTCTTTTGTTTTGAATGACAACATCAAACAAAATGGAAAAGCAAAGGGTTCTTGGTCTCCTGAGTCTACCATCCAAATACATGGAACAGCTATTTGATATAAAATGCTTGAAACACAGTAACATCAGCTAAAAACAATGTTGTTCTTTAATCCAATTTGATGCTCATTCCAATTGGCTGGAGTATGAATTCTAAGAAGTCACTCGTTCACAGAGGTGCTAAGGTGAGCTCATGTTCTGGAGAAGGCCATGTTTTCTTTGGCTAGCAGATGTTTTGCTAGCTGACATTAAGAAGAAGTCAAAGTTGTCCTTTGTTATTATGCATAATGGATCTCAAAGAATAAATGAAAAGGCTTTTTATTCTAATTCAGAATGCATTTTGTCTCTCTAAAGTCTACATTGGTTGAGTTCTTAAAAGCTCAGGCCTGGGGACACATAGAAGAGAATGATATGACTAAGTCTGTGTTTATGGGAACAGTTAAAGAGACTTGTTATTTTTAGCATGAAGAAAAGCAGACTGTACCCAAGTCAGCCTGTTACACTAAGGAATGGAAAGGCTCCTGTTGCCTTCACGGCTGGATAAACGTTCTTATCCAATATTCTGAGAAAAAAAAGTCAGTTATCTCTTCTATTCTCTGGTTTATAATGTAGGAGAAACCACTGCTGGCTTGATGAGAATTTCTATCTAATTACCCTATTCCAATCTTGGTCCAACTCACCAGTCTCAAAGCTGATCTACAAGTCTGAAAAATGAGAGGAAAGCAAGAGAAGATGGATAAAGTGCCATGGGCTTATAGTCTCATAATCTGCAGGATATCTGTAGTTTTCAGTCATGTGCTGAGGAAACATACATATATGGCACCCCAAGAAGTACTGTCCTGACATACCTCTAGGGCCTGCAGCAAACACATGCTGGGCAAGCATCCTGCTGCCATGCCATGTGGCCGTCACCCAGATTGAATCTTTCAAGCCTGAAGCCCTACTGACAATTCAGGAGCCTAGAATGCTTTTCTAATTGGATAACTGGCCTGGCTATACAGTCTTGTTTGATGCTGATTCCTGAGGCTTACCACAGCTTTTTTGAAGAATTTACATCTTTAATGTATGATTTCCCTGTGCCAATACTTCTGGCAAGGTGGCTTCATGCCATAACTTCAGCAATCTCCTGGAAGCTCAGACCACATCAGCTGTACCCCTTAACTTCCCAGCCAGCAATACTGACTGCAGCTAGATCGGGTCATCCTCCAAGAAACAGGGGAAGCCGCTGTGTTATGGAAAGAACAGAGCTCTTGATATCTGAAGGACTGTGTTTGAGAGTGCTACTCGTTAAAACCTATATGACTGGGCAAGATAGTTTTTCTGAACCTCAGGTTGCTCATCTGTGAAGTGTAGATAGAATCATTGACCCCAGCGTTTGTGGGCCGAGACTGTGGTTTACCTCACTCAGCACCCATTTTAACCCCTTGGAGCTTGCATTCTGTTCTACGAGCTAAACTACATTTCCTGGACTCCCTTCCAACAAGGGTACAAGTCATTTCCTCCATTTCTACACAGCCACACAAGAAGTCTTCACAAAGAGCAGTGGCCACACAGAGAGAACAAATCTTCTGACAACCGAAGTGGCAGAGACCTCTGGTTCTTCTGGAGAAGCCAAGGTAGAGTTTCTGGCTTCAGGCCTGAATGCCACAGAGCAGGGGTCCCCAACCAAGGCCTGTTAGGAACCAGGCTGCACAGCAGCAGGTGAGCAGTGGGCAAGCAAGCAAAGCCTCATCCTTATTTGCAGCCGCTCCTCAGCACTAACATCACAGCCTCAGCTCCACCTCAGATCATCAAGCATTAGATTCTCATAGGAGCACTAGTCCCTGGGTGCTAAAAAGGTTGGGGACCACAGCTAGAGGTCAAATGGCAGGCAATAAATAGATTTTCCACCAGAATGGGACCACTGAGTAACGAGAAGGTTTTCCTGGCCATGGTGGTTTGACAGCATAACATCCCAGCTTGGTTCTCTGCCTCTTTTTGAGATATTATGAGGGCATTATACTCTTTAGTCAATCCTTTTCTACTTAAGTCAATTGGAATGAATTCTATTATCTGCAACCAAAAAGCCTAGAGATAGCAGTTATTATAATTAGAGGAGTAGATAGAAATTAAAATATCTTACAAACTCCAAGAGTTAGACAATGGTAGAAATTTGTTTCATAATGTTTGTTTTCTTTTTAAAGGTGAATATGTTACAGATAATCTAGAGAAGAGAGCTGTGAATTCATCCTTGAAACAATTTCATGAGAGGGCATTTGTGTCAGTTCTCTATTTCTACAAGAATTCTAAATAACAAGCCACTCTAAAACTAAGTAAATTACAGTAGTCCCCCTTTAAGCGCCATTTCACTTTCTGTAGTTTCAGTTACCCAACATCAACCACAGTCCGAAAATATTAAATGGAAAATTCCAGAAATAAACAATCCATAAGTTTATGGATTGAATCATCCACAAACTTGGATTGAAGCCCAGGATGTGAATCATCCCTTTGTCCAGTATATCCACACTGTATACGCTACCTGCCCATTAGTCATTTAGTGGCTGTCTCAGTTATCATGTCAACTATTGCGGTATATCAGAGCTTGTGTTCAAGTAACCCTTAGTTTACTTAATAATGGCACCAAAACACAAGAGTAGTGATGCTGGCAATTGGGATATGCCAAAGAGAAGCTGTAAAGTACTTCCTTTAAGTGAAAGGTATGCATGTATAGGAAGAAAATAGTTTACATAGGGTTCAGCCCTATCCACGGTTTCAGGCATTTATCAGGGGTCTTGAAATACATCCCCTGTAGATAAGGGGTACTATTATACTTAGTTCAAGAGTCACCTAGGTGGTGGTTCTGGCTTATCTTGGACTTCCTCCTATGTTTGGGGTTAACTAGCTGCTGGATAATCTAGGCTGGCTTTGGCTGGGGCAATTTAGCCAACTTTCCTCACCTCCATGTCTCTCTCATCTTCTAACAGGTTAGCCCAAGCATGTTTTCCTGCCCACGAAAGAAGAGCAAGGGCACACGTGGAAGCACACTAGCCTTTCTTAAGCCTCTGCTTGCATCACATTTATAAACATCCATGTCATACAGGTCAGAGTGAGAGAGCACTACAGGGTTACAAGGCAAAAGGTATGGATACAGAAAGGAAAAGAGAAGGGATGGGGCCATTATTAAAATGCTGCCATAGCATATGTACCTGAATTTTATAGATTATTAAAGAGGCTCAAAGAGATTAAGTACATTATCTTGCCTCCTAAACGTAGTAAATTGTGGTAATAAAAGATTAACCCACTTTAATCTGACTCCAAAGCACCCAGAAACATTCTGCTACACACATGTATGTGTGGATCTATTTATAAATATATTTTTATATATTTACATATTTATAAAAGTATATACTAGCATATATATGCATACATACACACATTTCTATATACATAAATACAATCATTTCTCTATACCCACAGGTTCTGCATCTGTGATTTCAACCAATTACAAACTGAAAATACATATTTTTGATCACAGTTGGTTGAACCCGCAGACTCAGAACCTGTCGATACATAGAGCTGACTAAGGGAATTGAGCATCCTTGGATTTTGGTATTTGTGAGGTTCTGGAACCAACCACCCTTGGATTCCAAGGGATGACGTTATACATATACATACATACACAGGTATTGTGTGTGTGTGTGTGTGTGTGTGTGTGTGTGTGTGTATTAAACGTACAGATCAAGGGCTTACAAGACAAATACAGCGAGAAGCTCATTTTTTTTTACAAACAGTCAGATAAGAAAGGTTTTATAGTTTTTAAATTTTGTAAAATAAAACAAAACAAAATACAAAGACTATACAACAGAAACCATATGGGGCTGGCCTGAAAAGCCTAAAACATTTACTGTATGGCCTTTTATAGAAGAAGTTTGCTAGAGAATGGACTCAAAGTGTGACTTGTTGATCCAGAGGCTCCACTTTGGACCAAAGTGTAGAATTTACAAGAAACTCTCCATTAATGACAGTTCTCCCCAAACAGGAGCTGAGTCTTCAGGTACTGAATTTTCAACACTGTAATATTCAAGTGGAAAGTCAACGTTCATCAGAAATATCACTTTTCTACTTTGAATGGTAGTAAAACCAGTCAACTCAAAGTCCTGTCTGATGCTAAGATCCCATAATTCCAAATCATGGAGCTAAGGTTTGATGCATAAAGGGTGTTTAGTAGACGATTCAACTGCACCAAAATAAAACAGCCTCTCTAGTGGAAATGCTCCAGTCCCAATATAAACAATTAAGCCAAGACATCTCAATATCTTGGAATTTATTCAATTATATCATTAACATGTTAAAAATTGAAGGCGGTGGTCATGTATCTACGTCACTATCAAAGACTAGGAAAGGCATTAACTCACTTATTTTGTTTTTCCCTGTATAACGTATATGACCAAAGACGAAGGGAGCTGAGCCTTCAATAAGTGGAAATTTGCTTGTGTACCTGAATTTCATGAGTCTCGAATGTTCCACAAGGGAACCAAGCACAGCAAAAGTATTTATACACTAGGACCACTAATCAGGGTTTAATTAGCCTTATAATTAGAATGGTAAACAGAAGTAGAATTCCCAAATTGCTCATTGTTTTTTCACGTCTGTGGAACACTATTTGCCTTTACACCTCCCAGCATTTCAGCACAAGTTAACCGTTAAAATTTGTTAAATATTGAATGAATTCCTTGCTTTCTACAAACTTCAGTTTATCCTTTTTGCTTAATTACAATGCCCACATATACTAACCATAAGCACATTCAGCACTGTGAGTGTTACCGAAACAGAGAAAAAGGATGTTTTAATTCCCAGTCATACTACAGTTGTTCCAGTGCAAAAGAGCTGTGCATATTTGTATAGATTATTATCATTTAAGTAGTTTTTCCATGAGTTTATTTATGTTTATTTTCAAAAAAGTGGGTTTAAATGTCATTCTCTCTACTTTACAAATGAAAAAACTGACAAGCTGAAAAGTTAAGTGGTTTGCCCTAGGTCAGGAAGTCTAGGAAAGGCTGCTCAAAGTATGATCTCCAGACTACCCAATCAGTATCATTTAGGGTTTGTACCAGATACCCTGTTTGCCCCATTACAGATCAGTTGGCTTTGCCTCTCTCTGGAGCCTCTGGTCACCTGTTCCATCCCAGCCATTCCTGTAACAACCAGCTGTCCCAGGGCCTTACTGAGTAGACTTGCATGAGTATAACCTGACAACACCTTGGTTGTGCCATGACCTATGCCTTCATTTCTCATCCTTACTGCCCTGGCTGAGGCATAAGACATCACAAAATCCACCTGGTACCCAGGCATTTTCAATCTTGAAGTGCAAAGGAGTTCATGCTCATTGGGGGCAAGCCTTTAACCTATGATAACAGGAGGCAGTGAATCAATTCTTCCCTCTTCCTACCCCAGGTCTGACCATCCTGAAATACAGTGGTTGCATAGGCTATTGGAAGACAGTGTTGTGAGAAATTGGTTTCACTTGATATGGAATGGTAACCAGCTCAATAATACTTGCCTTGGTACTCATTCCTTCCCTTCCTCACTCCCTTTTGCCCTTCTGGTACTTCTCTGGGGTTCTGGCTCCCAATAAAGTTGTAGGATATAAACTTTTGCCTCAGACTTTGCTTTCTGGCCCGATATTATTGAATTCGAAAACTGGGAGTGGGGCATTTTTATAAACTCCCCAGATGATTTTTAAGCAGCCTATAATCTGAAAACTACTGGATCTAGAATGTGAACCCAGTGTAAATGACTCTAACCTCAGTGATCTTTCCATTCTAATACATGCTGGATAAAATAAAGGTGATCCTATTTTTCTTCTACTAGGTAAAGGAGGGAGAGAAACCCCTGACTGACTTCACCACATCCACTCCATTCTTCAAGGAGCTGCTGAGTGGTTCCTGACATGCCTTCTCTCATGTAGTATACCAACTACCTGCCCATCTGGGCACCTGGATCCAGCTTGTCACATTTGCACTGATTTATGATGTCTGCTAGACTCCACTGTCCTATTTCCCAGCTCAGTCAGACACACTTCCCAGTATGTAGTCCACAATCACCTCTCTCTCTCCTTCCCCTCCTTCCTTCCCCTCTGTCTCTCCCTCCCATTGTCTCACTCTCTTATCTTTTCTTTTTCCTTTCCTTTTCTTTCACAAACGACTTCAACTATAAAGACCCTGAGTACCATCCATTGCCTCCTTGTTGGAAAGTATCAAGTTAAAAATCAAGTAAAGTACAGCACTCCCTGTCCCCAAAATCATCAGGGGACAGAGGTCTCTAGTGTTTTATTATAGCTGTTTTCACCCTCAGTGTCACATCTTTGAAGCTGGATTAAAAGGAGAACTGCAGGCAAACATCTTTGGAAATGCTATAAATAGCAAATCTGCAAGATCGGAGAACAAAAGGAAAACACAGCCAGTGTAATTAGTTCAGTTACTGAACAAGTTGACTATTCTGAGGCTGAGGACTATGTTCCAGCTGATGAGACTGTGGGAAATTGACTTCCTGTGCAGGCTGAGAGAAGGATATATGTGTGATACCCAAGCCACACTGGGTTCTCACCGTCCTCGTCCCAGAAAAAAATGTGGGGAGACAGGAGTCCAAGGACTGAGTATATATGAAACATGAAAGGGAAATCAAGGAGCCTGATGCCAGAAAGCAAACAGAAATACAGAACAGAGGAAGGAAGTGCCAGACCCAGCTCATCACAGGAAGTGACTGAGAGATGCTCTTGTCTGTGTTCCCCAAATAATAACAATGTTAGCTAATATTTAACTGAGTACTTACTATAATTATAAGCATATTCAGTCCTCTCAAGAATTCCCTGAAGGTAAGTATTGTTATAAATCCATTTTAAAGGAGGGAAACCACGGTATAGAAAGATTAGGTACTTTGCTCAAATTACACCTATAATTGCAAACTTTTGAAAGCAATGTAACATGTTTTTTTTTTCCTTTTTTTTCCACTCAGAATCCCAATAATGAAAACAAAGTGATTAAAGAAAGGAGCCTAGACCACAGATTTCCAACATGCCATAGAAGCCAACCGGAAAACCATTTCTTGAGCACAAGCTGAGAACCAGAGAGGGAAACAGCACCATCCAAGGTCAGCTGACAGTCAAGCTGGAGAGCACAGGCCTTCTGGAGCCCGCCACACTGCTCCTTCCAGCGCTGTACTTCATAGCTGAGGGGATTCCTTATGAAAAGTTCACCTTCCCTTTGAACTGCTGACGGACTGAGAACTTGGCTCTGCGCATGTAACATCTACTATACCTCCCGCCTCAACATTTATGAAGTCCTTGAGAGTAGAAACTATGCCTGTTTCATCTTTGGAGCTCCCCAGGGACTAAGAACAGAGACTGGCATGCAGCCAGAACTCAGTAAAGTTTATTAAATGAACGGATGTTTTGATGGACAAAGAAAAGAAGACGTGAACACCTTTCAGCCTGATATAAAAAGTAACACTGTGGAGGGTAAGAAAGCATTTCCATGCTTCAGGTCACCTTTAATTTTCAATACCAGAATGGGTTATTATTCCCATTTCAGAGATGAAGGACCTTAGCCCCTAAAGGAAATTTTCTTTTCCAAAGACACATAGCTAGGAAGCAGAGGAGCTAAGATTGCACTTAATTCTTCCAATTCTTAAAAAATAAATAGCTAAAGATAAATGAGTCATTTAGGATAATCAAAGTCATATAAAGAGAAAGAAGAATGATAGTTGCCAGGGGCTGGAGTTGTTTAATGGGTAGAGTTTATTTTGCCAAATGAAAACAGCTCTGTGAGTGGACGGTGGTGACATTGAAGTTAATGCCATTGAACCATACACTTAAAAATGGTTACAGTGCTAAATTTTTTATTATTTGTATTTTACCACAATTAACTTTTTATAAAAATCAGTAGCTAATGTTTATTATGCATTTGCTATGTGCTAGCACCATTTTCAACATTGCGTCTCCTTTAATCCTCACAAGAATCTTATGAAGTAAATACTATTATCTCTATTTACGAATGAGAAAACTAAGTTACAAAGAGGTAAAGTATGTCAGCCAAAATCACATAGCTAGTAATCTAAGAACTAAACCCAAGGAGTCAGTTTCCAGTCATTACAATAAATGAACGAAGTTTGATAAGAAATTTGCTGCTGGAGCAGTAGTTGGAAATTAGTCTTATATACAAATCTCTATCTAAATCTGTATCTGTTTTAAATACCTCACCATCTTCATTAAATTGAGGCATCTTAATAATATGGTTTTATCTTAATTCACTTCTCAGACTGAAAGAGAGCAATCTAGTTAAGAGAGATACAGACACTAAAAGAGCAATGGCTTTGTATTCAGATAGGACCCTATTTAAAGTCCTGGCTTCAGGACAGTTTGCCTACACATTACTTGACATTTCATGTGACCTCTCTGAACCTATAAAATAGAGATAATGTCACTATGAACACAGTTAATGGGAACATTAAATGAGATCGTCTATGTAAAAGCAACAGCCCCCATGACTGGCTCAACAAATATTAGTCCCCATTCTCTTAAAAAAATATTGAGGAATAAAAATATCTTGTCCTCAATTCTTAACACTTATCTAGTACACTCTTTAGCCTCTAGATAGGAGGATGTTCTAATAGTTCTGGGGAGATTAATATTTTCTACTACTTTTCAAGATCTACGTAGTGAGATTCCTCAATAAGTCAAAATATGGTCATATAAAAGAAACCTCCTACTTCTAAACTAAATCCACTCTAATGCTGATAGCTGACCGACTTGTCCTGTGCTGAAAGTCCATTTGTAGATTCTGAGTATCTTCTTCCTGTGTGTAGTTAAGTTAATATTCAAAATCAAATCCATAAAATGACTCCTTTACTCTTAAGAATATGCAGTCGTTCTCCAAACAGTATGATGCTCTTTACAGAGTGTAATGGACAAAAGGAAAGAACAAAGGCATGAGTGGTTAAGGGATCAAGGAGCATTGTAAAAGGCTTCACAGAGGAACTTAGCTGAATTATGAAAGCAGTAGATGGCTATTGAATCTGCAGATAGGAAAGATAGGAAAGAGAGACTGTTTTTTTATATATCTTCTTGCTTAAGTAGTGGGGTCTTCAGTGGCAATAAGTAAACGGAATGTGTTTCCATGCAGCAACTCTAGCACTTCACCCAAGAAACCAAGCCCCACTGACATAGTCACCTGCTGACACATGTAACCAATTAACTAATAATTAGCCCAACTCAAAGACAGGAAACAGCATGTGCAAATGCAGGAAGTGAAAAGGCAGTCTGTGTGTTCTGAAACCACAAAAAATTGAGAGGAGTTGGAGCACCAGGAGTGAAGGAGGGTCCACTCAGAAAATAGGCTAGAGAAGCAGGGAAAGATCAAGAAGCCTTCTGTATGCCATCCTATATAATGTGGACTTTCTCTTATAAGCACAGGGCAATTATTAAAATAGCTGGGGAACAAGAAGACAACTTCATTTTAGATACCTCTGGTGAGAGTGTGGCCACCCTGTAGACTGAGACCAGTTAGTTTGAATTTTACTGCAATATTTCAAGTGTAGGGAACAAGTTTCCTTTTCTCCTGGGCACACAGCTAGATGACACTTCCCTTTCTCCCTTTACAAGAAGCTCGTATGACTCATTCCTAATGAAACGAGGATGAGAATGATGCACTTATTTGCGGGTCTGGCCCGGGAAAATCTCCCATGAGATTCTCACACTCTCTCTTCCCCATCTTCTAGCTACATGCAGAGGAGAACAAGGCCCTAGATGATGCTGAGTCACACAATGGAAGAAGCTTGGATTCCTGAATGACTGACTATACAGTACAGAGGCCCCCTCAACCTACAGTGACCTACGACATGAGTGGGAAGTAAGATTTTATTATATTAGGCCATAATAAACCCTCACAAGATTCATTAAAGGCAGTAAGAATTGGAATAGAGCAGAAGATGGATATAACAGATACGCAAAGGTAAAATAGGTACGCCCTCGCCATACACTGGATGTGAGATATCCCCTTTATCTCTATGGCCTCAGAAGAAACAACAAATCAGTAAAAGACTTGCTCATCTTTTGAGGACAGAGACAGGAGCATATAAGAAAGGTACAATCAGGGTCTTAACAAAATTCAAAACTATATTTTAGCTCTACCTCTTCCTTAATTTCTACTTAACAGCTTCTGAGACAATAATTGTGTAGGAAAATCTCACTTGAAAATTAAACCCCAGGCATAATGTTAGTTCAACATGAGTGCACTAATACGGCTTTGTACTTGAAAGCTGTAAATGTAAATCTATTCCCATCATCGCAAGTTTGTTTGAGATTCCCAAGTACGCTTGTTCACACTGCATCATATTTTCAGTTCCAATACTACCAACCATGGAGTGACTCTTCAAAGGAGAATCTGTCAGCTTCATATCATGGTAAACAGGACGAATCAGCAATGCCAACATTTTACTGAATTCTCTATTTTTGCTGATAGAATTCATCAAAAAGTGGTGAGAGCTGCATCCAGGAAAGAGAAAGCCAAAGTAAAGGAAGCTGTCCCAACACTCAAAGCAGCATTTCCTTTAAGAAACTCAAAGCCACTTTCAGTAGCAAACAACCACCACTAATTAATCTTAACAACGGTGTAAGGAGTGCTATGCGGGCTCTGGAGGTATTCAGGGGAACAAAGATTAAGATGTAGAGCCCAAAGACATGGGTTCAGTTCTCATCTGTATGATATTCATCCCTTTCTTCATTCAAAAAATGGCTTTGCCAATGTCACTGTAGTGGAGATGTAAATGAAATTAACACAGATTCATCACATACAGACTATTTCATTGAGTTCATTAGCTGTGTAACTTCAGAAAAATCCCTTAACTGCCCTGGGCCTGGGGTTCCCTAAAAGGCCATTTACTACATTTTGGCTGCCCAAAGTTTATGCCTTCTTTTCATAACATCGGCACATTTCCTCTTGTAACTTACCAACCCCCTCCATGACCATATAAGGAGTCACTGAGAAATTAAGTCTAGTTGTTTGCCGGGTACAAAGGAGACCACAGATACTGGGAAGCACCAGCAGCGACTCCTACCACATCTGGAAAGTACTCAAGGAGTGGTTGAATGAGGATCTCTCAGGGGACATGTTGCTGGGACTCAAAATGATGGCGTACGAGACAGAAAAGCCCCTTAAATACTCTCAAGTCCAACCAGCTCCTTATATAAACTAGACCAAGGTCACCCAGCTAGATACTGGCAGAGCTGTAACAAGAACCCACTGCTAACTTCCATGTCATTCCTTTGTCTACCCAATCACCACCTCTCTAAGTTGTCCTTTCGAAATATAATAATCTAATATATTATTGCCTTTGTGCTCACCGGTTTAGCTGGCTTTGTCTTCGGGATAAAATTTACTGCTCTTTTCATATAGATTTCTTAATCGGGTACCTTGTTGTTTTATGCCATCTGCCTCCTTTCATAAAATGTGGGTTTGAAGGTGAGGAGACCAGAATACAGGTTACTGTGCTTATACTTACCATCATAGTGACTATATAGATGGCACAAAGTAGAATGCTGTCTATAGCATTGAAAACATTTGGCATATCTGGAAGTACAGTTCTACTGATCATATTTTTTTTTTTTACACCTTCTTCCTTTAACTGGTGGGTTCTTCAGTAGCAATGAGAAAATGAACTATGTTTTCATTATACAATTCTAGTACTTCACCCAAGCAACCAAGCTTCACTAATACATTCACCTGCTGATACATGCAACCAAAACACAAGGTCTATTAAAATTAACTAATTATTGGCACAACTCAAAATAACTATTAACAGAGCCATAATATAGAATGTTGCCAATGTCTTTTCTGATTAGCTTGGTTTAGTCCTTACTAGATGTATGGGCTTCATCAGTACCTATAAATATTTTCTATTTTACTTTATTAATTAATTCAGTTGTCTCTTCTGAAAATTCAGGCAGCAAACTAGAAATGCCACTTGACAAGTGCCCTTTCAAAATGCTGGTTCTCTGGACATGTGATCTTTCCAAGTTTTTGCCTGTGCTCTGAGGAATACCAAAGGTCCACAAACTGAGTTGATGAATAATTCAACATACTCTCCAACTCAATACTCCTCACCCCATGGGGAGAAAATATTAGGAAACACTTTAAAGGACTGTGTAATTCAGAAAGTTGACAAATGTATACTTAAAAGTAGATAAAGGACTCCAAGTCTCAGGGCTTCACGGAGAGAAGTATTCATTATTGTGTGCCTACTATTAGCTCTAGACCCAGAGGAGATTTTCCAGAAAGAGACAATTACCTCTTAGAAAGCAGTGAGAAGCTCCTGGCAGAGGTCCACAGGACCTGAGCAAAAATCTGATCTGCTTTCTCAAATTTCTCTGTATATTTTTTAAATTTTCTCTGTATTTCTTTGAAGGAGTCTAAATTTATTCTTTTTTTAACCTGGAACAAACTGTGATTTAATTATTTGTTTTTAGGGTAAGTACTCCTACCTTGCAATGGAAAGAGTGATTTCATGTACAGGTGACATACCTGATAGGTAGCAGAGAATGAGAGTGAAGAACATGCATCTGGTCCAACATGCCAAATTCTACTTCTACCATTCACTTGGGCAACTTCTCAAACCCTCTGTGCCTCAGTTTACTCCACTCTGAAATAGCAGTAACAATAATCCCATCAACCTCACAGGCTTATTGTGAGGATTAAACAAGTCATTTAGCATATAGTAAATGCCTTATAAGTGTTAGCTTCAAAGAGGAAAAAAATGTGGAAATTAGATGACAGTGTTTAAACTTCATAGCAAAGTTCTTACCTAAGCCTTGCCTTCTCACTTTTATTGACAATCTTTCCACATAGCCGTATGATTAGTTGTTCTCTTCTCAGAAGGAATCAAATATTTTCTCCATTGGTTACTGATAATAATTGTCACTATCTGAGTACCTACTACGACACTTATAATGTAGGCATTATCTGAATTTTACAGAAAATAACGGAGGTTCTGAGATGTTAAGTATCAAGGTTATTGAAGTGGATTAAAGATGGCACAACTTCTTTGACACCCCCCATTGAGAGATGGGACTGATTTCCCCTCCTCTTGAAGCTGAGATGGTCTGTGACTGCTTCGGCCAACAGAGCACAGCAGAAATGATGTTATGCTAGTTACAGTCAGAGCTTCTCCCTAACCTGAGAAATAAGGATCCTAATAATGCCTGCCACATCTGTTTCACAAACTTGTGAGGATTGGATGAGTTAATGAATGTAAATGTGTCTTATAAAACAGAAAGCACTATACAAGCATAGCATGAAGAATTATTATCCTTTTTACAAGCTAATTATACTCTATATTATTACAAAACAATAAAAATCACCTGCACTATAGAGTTGCTTTGTCAATATGTGTAATTTTGACTCTGGGTATCCTAAAGAACAACATACAACACCTACGCCTTCAAATTGTTCTCCACAGGTAGGTTATGTCCCCGCAACAGCAAAACATATGTTTAGTTTAATTCAGCCATTTTCATTTAAAGTCATTTAAACCAATTGTTTAGTGGCTGTGGGCCGAAAGAAAAGAACATGGAAAGATCTGCCTTGTACTATTTGTTTCTGGGAAATCCAATCAATAAATGCTGGTTGAGTGTCTATGCTCTGAGTCTTGAGCATAGTGCTTGGGTCTTGTTGATTTAGGAAAGGGAAATCAGGTCAAGAAGGTTCTGCCCACAAAGAGTTTAAAATCGTGATGGGGGAGTATGAAACCTGGGAAGCGCTGGTGGAGGGAACCCTCAGTGGGTCCTTGGGTAAAACAGTTTCTTCTGTTGAGTGAAAACGTGTTCCTTAAATTTTCCGTGCTATGATTATAAACTGTTAAATAATGATTTGTTTTTAAAACACAGTTGTGATAAAACATTTTTCCTGATTTTGATCCACCATTATGAATATCTGGGCTTTCAGTTACTAAGTCATCTCAGGATGGTCTGTACCAAGCAAGTATCCTCATACTGCTCCCTTAAGACTTGGGTCAGGGTTAACCTCATCCAGGAAGCCTTCCTTTATTTCTCTTCCCTTATACATCCAACTCTCTCCATACACCTAAACACTCAGATACACCCAGACCCTTCTCTTTTCCAGTATAAAATTCTCTACCCAGACCCTTCTCTTTTCCAGTATAAAATTCTCTACTTCTCTCTGTCACAGAGGTTCTCAAACTCTAGGGAGCATCAGAATTCCTGAAGGCCTGTTAAATTAAAACACAGATTGCTGGCCCCACAGCCAGTTCATGATTTAGTGGGTCTGAATGAGACGGGCCTAGAAATACACATGTGCAAGTTTTCAGTAGATGCTGATGATCCAGGTCCAAGGACCTCACTGAGACTGCTGCTGTGTCATCTCATTGATCACACAGCACTGTAATGATCTTTTCATGTCTGTCTCAGTCTAAAAAGATGTATTAAGTGTCTATTATGTCTCCAAATAGACTATGTTGAACTTTTCAACTGCAAGCATTTGTCTTCTTTAGCTTTATAAGCCCAGAGCCTAACCCAACGCCTGACATATATAGTAGACTTGGTGAATGTTAAACAAATGACTAAATGAATGTTATATCTTCAAGTCAAAGGGCATGTATTCATGAGGCATTTGAAAAAGACTCAAGGGTTTAGCCAGGGGATATAAAGCATGGCCACGTACCTGGTACACCTAAGGATTTAAGACAGTGCTTACAACAATTACAACACTATCCAGCCACAGAGCAAGCATCAAGGTCATTACTGGGCTCAGGTTCAATTTCAAGGTTCAATTCAGGTTCAAGGTCATACTCAGGCCACAATTTCAGTATGTCATGTGAATACAGAATCCAGAATGGAGAGCAAACCTGAAATCAAGTTATGAGAATTTTTAAAATTGGAAATTTTTGGAAAAGATAAGATTAGGGGTGGAAGGTTGACTGAGAAGGAATGGAGATAAAGCTGCACTGACACAAAGAACTGTCATGAGAAAAATAAAATTGACTTTTAGTCGGAGCCACAGAGGGTGAATCTTAAACTCAAACTGCCTTCACCAAACATTTATCTATGCCCCAGGATCAAAGTGCTAGCATGCAGAAATGAATCAGACATAGTCCTTACTATCTTATGAGATTAAATGTAAGTGGTTTATTTGGGAGGTGATGCCCAGAAGCACCAGTAGGGGAGTGGAGAGTGAAACATGGATATGAAGGAAGCCAGTACCACAGGTGATAGTACTTAGATGATCTCCACAGGCAACTGCAGCTCAGTCCCATGAGGACCTCTAGGAAATGATAAAGACTGTGTTTCAGAGCTGTCCCATGTGAGGAATGAGAAACCTGGTGCATTTACCCACAACCACCCCTTTGTAGTTGGTTGATGATTATTTCTGGGCACATTAATTCCTGGGTACTTTTAGCCTGCTGCATTTGTAGGAAGATGTACCAAGAAGCCTTCTGTAGAATGGTAAGTGCCAATGGATATGGGTGGGGCACCAACAGCATCTGCTATACCTACCTATAAAAAGTGCCTATAAACAAGGAGAAGGTGGACATAAATCATCATCTGTGATGCAGTTCCAAGAAAGTACTAAAGGTTCCTGTGAATCATGAGATTTTAAGGTTCACCATGGTAATATTAACATCTCACATTAGCATGTGGTACATATATGATATGATTAGCCTGCTATCATCCCTACATCAGAAGTACTATAATAATAATAGTACCTACTTAACCGGTGAGAAGGCTGAGGCCATGATTGCTGAGGTGACATTCCTGAGGTCACACAGCAAACTGGAAACAGAACCAGGATTACACAGGACCTGCCTGGCCACCATCTGAGGCTCTCTGCTCTACGACCCAGCAGCACACATTAAGCATCATGAATTCACAGCTCATGAACAGACTTTCATCTGAGTAAGGTTCTTTCTGGACAACTCCTTCCAGCAAGCCTTATTTTTCTGTCTCACAGGCTCTGGTCTAATAACAGTACTGTTCTGTTCTGCAGAGACTGCCTGAGCTTAATTCATCTTCCTGCCTCAAATCACCAACCTCCCAGGCCTTTTTACTTTGTAGCTTATGACCTGCTTTATTCCCACATCCACAATTAACTCCAGTGCTCCCTTGCAAGGGTATGTGACTTTCAGACAACATGTGTTTCTAAAACTGCAACTTGCTGCTAGTATTTGTCTGAGGTCTTCTCACCCAAGGCCCCTTGAGGTCCCAAGATCCTGTTTATGCTGGTTAAGTATATAAAGTGGCTCTAAAGTAGCTTTTAATTAATTCAGCTGTTTTAGCTCATTGAGCTAAAAAATATCAAATCAAATGGCTCCTTTTTAGCCTAGTGCTTTTGTTTTCACTGTTTTCCACTTCACCAGCTATTAGGGCCAAATCATATGATTTCCCCAATGTTGTCATTAAATTTGCTTAATTGAACGATGAATGGGCCAGCAAACCTGATGAACACTAGTCGTTAGAAGTAGCATGAAAACACCAAGATGGTTTGTAGTTGTAAGAAGCTGTCCTTCCTTCAGTTCTCTGAAACCCTCTCCTTGATACTTCCTCCTTCTCTAATGAAGAGCCAACCCAGTCTACCTCAGACTCTTAGGAGGAAGCCTCAGTCTCAAGTTTATATCCATTTCTGAGGTCAACTTATGAAACTTTCTAAAACTGGACTGCTGAGTACTTTTCTAACTATTTAGGGCATTATTTGTATATTATTTGTATATCATTTCCCAGTAAGAACACTTTATCATTGTACTAAGACTGGATTACAACACCTCCCACAAATAATACACCTTCCTACCTGCTGCAAAAACTTCCCTTAATTTCTAAACACTGTATTTCCCAGATCTTGCTGTTTTATGAGACTCATAATGTCTGCTTTGAGCTGAACATTTATTGAGCATCAGGTTTGTGTTAGGTTAGTGGTTGTGGTACATTGCAAACATGACCACATGTATTTATGACCTTTATTGTGTGATTTTTCAGCTCAAGTGATGGCATCTATTTCCCTTCTTTTAATCTGTTGGTGTTGTGCCTTTAATTAGCCAATCAATGCAAAAGAAGTGATGGTGAGCCAGTTCCCAGCCCAGGCCCTAAAGGCTTTGCACACTTCTGCTCTCTCTCAGGCCCCTGTCTCCACCATGTAAACAAGTTTGGGCAAGCTTACTGGAGGATGAAGGGGCCACCTAAAACAGAGCTAAGTTAGCCAGTTCATCCAGCTGGAGCCCCAAACATGTGAGAGAAACCAACTAAGATTAGAAAAGCCTCAGCTGACTTGCCAACTAACCCTGCAGAAACATGAGGAAAACCATTCTAGATGAGTCAAGCTCCCCAGCTGACTTGCAGTCATGAGTTCAGTAAATATTTGCCATTATAAGCCACTAATTTTTGGAGTGGTTTGTTATGCAACAATAACTATTTGATACAGTGGTTTGTAAATGTGGTGCAGATGGAGGTAAAGGTGGTATAATGGACTGAATGTTTGTGTCCCCATGTAATTAGTATGTCAGAGTCCTAACCCCTAATGTGGCTGTACAGGTATACCTCAGAGATATTGTGGGTTTGGTTACAAACTTCTGCAATAAAGTGAGTGAGTCACACGAATTTTTTGGTTTACCATTGTATATAAGAGTTATGTTTACACTATACTGTATCCTATTAAGTATACAATAGCATTATGTCCAAAAACAATGTGGATACACCTGAATTAAAAAATATTTTATTGCTAAAAAAAAAAAATGCTAGCCATCATCTGAGCCTTCAGCAAGTCATAATCTTTTTGCTGGTGGAGGGTCTTGCTTCCATGTTGATGAAAACACAATGTCTGTGAAGCACAATAGGGAAAAGTGATAAAACAAAGTATACTTATATTTGGAAATGAAACTTCTAAAGAAGTAATTAAAGTTAAATGAGGTCATAAGGGTGGGGCTCTGATACCATATTAGTGGTCTTATTAGAAGAAACATCAGAGAGCTTGCTCTTTCTCTCTTTGTGCACACATGGATAAGAAGCCGTGTGAGAATATAGTGAGAAGGCAGAGTCTATATAAGCCAGGAAGAGAGCTCTCATCTGAAACCAAATCATCTAGAACCTTGATCTTGATGTTCTAGGCTCCAGAACTGTGAGCAAATAAATTTCTATTGTTCAAGCCACCTATTGTATGGTATTTTGTTATGTCAGCCCTAGCAGACTAATACAGATGGAAAGTGTAAAGGCAACTAGAGGATATAGAAACATATGGTTGGAAAAATGAGAAATCTCCCATTAACCCCCCTCCTACCACTGCAGGTTGCTACTTAAAAAGCAATGTGCTCAGCACTGGGAATATAAACATTAGAGATCAGAGTCTCTCCTCCAAGTTATTTATGGTCCAGTGAGGGTGACCCTGACCGGCCTTCCTGGTTTCCTGAGACCACCCTGGTTTTAACACTGTAAGTTCCACATTCCAGGAATCCCCTCAGTACTGGGCAACCTGAAATGATTGGTTGTTCTAGGTACATTAGAAAAAGCAAATACCTAAACAGATAGTTTTTGGTGTATAAGGACTTTGATATTGATAGTCATAGAAATATTAATAGTAGTAGTATTACTAGCAGTAAAATCATGCCCAGCATATATAAAATGCTTCTTATATGTTATGCATCATGTAAACTATTCAATATGGAGTTCCTTATTGCTAGTCACGTCTGTTCTGTAAAGTCACCCCATTTCATGGAAGAAAATTAAATCTCAGAGAGAGTCCATAACTCTCCCAAGATCACAAAGCTAGTATATAGTGGAGACTGAATTCTGCCTCAGGCTAACTCCAAAAGATATTTTCTTAAGCATTAAGC
Source organism: Eidolon dupreanum (assembly GCA_028627145.1). NCBI lineage: Eukaryota > Metazoa > Chordata > Mammalia > Chiroptera > Pteropodidae > Eidolon > Eidolon dupreanum. The sequence continues at coordinate 34,786,712 of CM053502.1, forward strand.
TGACTTTCCCATACCATATACTCACTTCCATCAATGCAAAGAACAGAGATAGGGGAAAGAATAAAGAGGAGGGACCCAAAAGCATTAAAGAAGGCTTCCTGGAGGAAGACACCTGAAATGAATTTTGAGAGATAAGTGAGTTTCTCACAAGATAAGTGGGATGAGCCATTTCAGGTGGAAAGAATAGTTTGGGGGAAAAAAAGTACAGAAGCATAAAACCACATGAGTTACGTGGAAAACTGTAGGATATGTTTTGCTGCTGTATAGACCGTGAGTTGGGGTTTGCTAGAAAATGAGGCTACAGAGACAGCTGTAGTTCTAGTAGTTATAGCCAACCAGAATCCAATGAAAGATAAGCTTCCTTCCATTTCAAATCATTTACACAAAGAAAACAATTAATCTTCTTTGTTGTAGAACATTTTCCATGCAACAAACTGATTTGAGAACTAACACCACTGTACTTGCAAATCTGTAGCAAAAACATTGTACTATCACATGCTGAGAACCTAAGGCTAACAAAAGAAAAAAAAGAGAGAGAAAGAAAATCTACCTTATGAAAAGTCATTGGCAAATGTGCTAAGTAGCTGTTTTCCAATGCAAATAGTGACAAGAACTAAATATAGGCACCACTTAGTCATTGTATGATGTTTTCTTGAAGACCAGGAATATCAGCACTGTGCAGACCTTTCAGTAGAAAGGCTGAATATGTTTAACTGACATATATGCAAGACATGTAAGCAAATTAAAAGGCCAATCAAAATGTCTGGTCCAATTTGCCTTGCTATATTGAATGTATTTTCCTAGCTGTCTTAGGATTAATTCACTTATCCCCAGATGGAAAGATGTTTATCGAGTGCCTAGTACTATAAGTGGTGCTGTCCGTGGTGCTGAAAACACATTTGGGGAATATTTGAACCATGTCTTTAAGGATACTACGATCTAATGGAAAGTGGATATACTGACAATTAGAGGATGATGGAGTACATGCTATAACAGAGGTGCATATAAAGTGGAGTGAGAAAGTTCTCCTTAGTCTGCTCAGGAGAATTGGAAAAGGCTTCAAATGACTTTTGACCTAACTCTTAATTAGCAGAGTTTTCCAGAGGGATATAAAAATAATAATAGCACTACCATCTACTGGGCACATATGTACCAGTTAAAGCAATAAACTCATATATATCATCAAATTTAACCCTCACAGTAGCCCTATGAGGTAAATATTGTTACCTCAATTTTTATAACATAAAAATTGAGCCTCAAATTAAGTCCAAAAATCTAGCAACAAAGTAGTAGTACCAGGATTCAGCTCTACATCTGTTTGACTACAAAACTAAAGTTCCTGACTTTATGCTGCATGTTTTCCCAGTGGGGAAAGGCATGACAAGTGGAGAGAAGAGCACAACAAAGGCACAGAAGCTAGAACTGGCATGGCATGTTCATGAAACTGTCAGCAGAAACACATGGTAGAAGCACAGGCTATGAATGGAGAATAGCGAAAGATGATCCAAAAACCACATCATGGAGCATTTGTTATGTCATGAGAAATATTCGGGACTTTATCGCACACACAAAAATATGGGTTAACAGGCCAAAGTAAGAGCAGAGCATTCTTCCTGATCAATGTTTTCTTTCTGAGCTGAGAAAATGTATTACAATCCATGTCCAGTTCATTCCCACTAAAGGTTAGCAATATTGGAACCTTCTTGTCCAACAAACTTGTGTTTGAGAAACTGTGTTGCTCTAGAGAATTCAGGTATTCATTTATTCAGTATTGGTTTTTATTTCAGTTGTTTTTTAGCACCTATCATGTGCCAGGTCTTGTACTACATACATGGAACTGTTGGTGAGCATAATGAACATGACTTCTGCCCTGAGGGAGCTCTCATGTGAACAATGACCAAATAACCACAAACCGAGATAGGCTCTGTGAAGGCAAAAGTGTTATGAGGGGTGGGGGTGGGAGTAAAGCAGGGAGTCTTAGATACTTTCTCTGAGGAAATGTTATTTAAAGGGAGTTCTGAAAAGTAAGTAGAAATTAACTAGTGAAGTTAGAGAAAAGAGCCCAGGAGGCATAGGAAACTAACTATGCAAAGGTTCTGAGGTAGGAATTTTCATGGCTTGATAGAGAAAGAGAAGCCTAGAGCAGAAAGAGCAAGGTGGGGAATACTGAGGATGAGGTCAGAAAGGCAGGTGGAGACCAAATCATGTGGGGTCTGATAAGCCCTGGTAAGGACATCTCTGGAGTCTGGAGCCTTGTAAAACGTACTGAGAGTTATTTCCACATTTAAAATTTGTCCCAAAAACATCTAACATCTCCGCTGCCTGACACAGTTACCTATAACTTCTAGAATCTCTGCCTTTTGTCCTAGTTGCTAAAAAAAAAGATCAGAGCTAAAATTTTTTCATACATTTCATTCAAATCGATATGGTGATATGTGAGTTTTCTTCAGTTCTTCCAGAAATTTCCTCTGAAGTGATATTGACTTTTCACATTCGGAAATTCATTCTAATGAAATAACTTATTTTGAAGATCACATTGTACCTGCTCTTTGCTTTTTTGAGTTTTGCTATGGATTTTAGACAGAGCATGAGTAGTTGACAATTGCTAGTAATAACTCATACATGTACTATTTGGAGCAAACAAATAGAGGATAAAGACAAGGTTAATAGAAGGAAGTGAGAAAAGACATGAGTTTAAATTACTAAAATCATAAGAAGATAATACTTTCCATTGTCTAAGACTTTCAAGGTTTAAAAAATATTCTCCTGTATTCTCTAATTTTGCCCTCATAGCAACTGATCATTCTCTCCATTTTTTTGGATGAGGGAACTGAAGCAACAAAAAATGAAACAACTTGCCTGTGGTCTCATTGCTAGGTATGGTAGAAATGGAATTCACAGTCAGGTCTAAGACTCCAAAGTCAATGCTCTTCACATCTCATTGCCAGCAATGAACACATAGATATGATTTTTTGGTGCTCTGTGCCTAGGGATGACCAGCAGCGCAGACACAGTGAGTGCATCATCCTCCTGAATTTTTACAACCAGTCACCTTACAGAGTAGTCATGATCTCCTGTCCCCAGACCCCACCAAACCCCTTCCCTCTTGCTGAGTTAAGCATCATCTCACTGTGTGGCTCGATAAAGGAAACCCTGGGAAATTAATGGCCTTGTTACCACCACTGGTGCTTAATGACCCTGCAGTTTGCCATGGAGTGTATTCTCCCTGGACCAGTTGTTAATGAACCACTTCTTCATCCTCTGGTTCCAGTGTAAGTCTCTTAGAGCAGCATCACATTTTGGAGCCAGAAAAGAACACACTGAACACCCACTTGATGTGAAGCACTGTACTATGTGCTTTGTATGCATTACCTTGCTGACGACTCATTTAACCTGAAAATGATCTGGTAGTGCAGGCATTATTATTCTCATTTTACAGATAAGTAAAGTAAGGCACAGAAGTGTTAATTAACGTGCGAGGACTAAAGAGTTGGTAAGTAGTAGAACAAAGATTTGAACTCATGAAAGTGGACTGCAAGGTTCACATTCTTAATGGCCACAGTAACGACATCCTCGGGAGATTCTTCATGAAGCCCTGACATCAAGGCCATCTGGTTGGTTTGCTTTCTTTTGGGAAGGTTGTGCAACCATTACTACATTTATTGCCTCTTCTTTCAGATACATCAAGGGTTACAGAAACAGCATCTCACCCATTCTTGGAGTTCCCTGGAATTTAGATAAATGCAGCTGGCGGGCAAAAACTTAAACTTATTTTATCTTATGTTAACTTAATGGAAGGTAACACCTCAGGGCTTTCTTTTCTTCCCATCATCCCCTCAAATTAGGAGGAATACGTCATCATGAAAATAGGAAGAGTGAGCCAGGGTAAATTTCATTGGAATGACTTCTAATTTCTGCTGATTCAAGTTCTATTCAGGTATATATCAGGTGGTTATTGAAAACTTTAACTTGAATAAGACAAACAGCTGGTTGGAAGTGGTGGGTTATAGATGTTCCGGATCTAATATAGTTAAGAAAACTCTAAGCCTCACTTGGTATTTTGTTGCTTTTGAATGCTGATTCTTAGAGTCAATTACAGAAAAAGACTAAAAACACTTGCAGGAAAAGATATATCACTGAAGCTGTGTTTTAAACATCTATTATCTTCAGGCACGTATCTGATGCTGGGAAAGAAGAACCTGGAGTGATCTGGTCATTTTCAGAGGACAAATTTGATACAATAAGAAATGGGAGTAAAAAGCTTTGGGCGACTTACCCTTTTTGAGCCACAGTTTCCACATCTCTAAGAAGAGGAATTTAAAGAATCACTGAGGCCTTTTCCAGCCCAGACATTTCATATAGAGAGATTTTAAGCCTCAAGTTCAAAGGGAAGGGTCATATAAGTTTGGCTAAGGCCAAGTTATCCTGTTGAACTGCTGGAGGGTCTATATTCTGGAGTAGGTTTTTGTGCTTGCCTACATCAGGACTTTGATACCTGCTTTCCTCATCTAACAAGCTCTGTGTCTGATGATTTTACTTCCTAATTGCTTTCCATGTTCATCCCCTAGAATCCATATGCCCTTCTCCATTTCTGTTGCCGACAGTTTAGGCCATGCCACCACCATCTCTTACCTGGATTATTCCATAGGCCTTTTAATCGTAACTCTGCCTGAGTATCACGCCCATTTATTTAACTCTATCCTTTACACTGCAGCCCCAAGAGTCATTCTAAAATGCAGAATATGTCACTTTCCAGTTTAAAACATTTCAATGTCTCATCATAGTACACAGGAAAAAAAAATCCTTTCCAATCTGCTTCTGCTTACCTTGCCAACCTTATTTTCCACTGCCTTCCATCACAAATTTGTTGCTCTAAGAATGCCAAATTTGCATGCCGTGCCATGTCATTAGATCCTCTGAGGCTTTGTCGTGGCTCTTATCTCTGCTAGGAATGTACTGCCCTCCTCTCTCAGGTCAGGAGCTCTTACTTAAGAACCCTCTGAGCCAGCTGACTTCTTGCACCCCTATTTGGAACAAGTGCTCATATCACGTGTTTCCATAATATCCCATTAATACCTTTTGCTCATCACTGGCTGAATCATATTTAAGCCATAAGGAACATTAGCATTTAGAGGTTACACTCAGTATTAACTGGTAAAGGAGACTCAGAAGGATAAAGCAGGGAGGGTGAGCATACCAGAAAAGTGTGGAAAGCTGAACAGCCAAAAGAAAAAGGTCTAAGAAAGATGGAAACATACAGAACCCCTAAAAATCAAAGAAACAAAAACAAAAACAAAACAAAAACAACCAAATTAAAAATGGGCAAAGAACTCAAACATTATTACTACAAAGGAGATAAATATAAATGGCCAAATAGAACATGAAAAGATGTCCAACCTCACTCATCACTAGAGAAATGCAAATCAAAACTACAATGAGATATTACTTCATACCTATTAGGATGCAATCAAAAGAATAGAAAATAGCATGTGGTGGAGAGAGTGTAGAGAAATTGGAACTCTTGTACACCGTTGGTGGGAAGAGAAAAAGGTACAGCTGCGGTAGAAAACGTATGGTTGTTCCTCAAAATATTAAAAATAGAATTACCATATGATTTAGAAATTCTACTTCTGGGATATACCCAAAAGAATTGAAAGCAGAGACTCAAAGAGATATTTGCACACCTATATTCATAGCAACGTTATTTACAATAGCTAAAACATCGAAGCAAACTAAGTATCCATCTATGAAGAAATGGATAAAAAAATTCTGACACATGCTACAATGTGGGTGAAACTTCAAGACATTATGCTGAGTAAAATTAGCCAGTTCTTATTATACAAGGTACTACAGTAGTCACAATCATAGAAAAAGAAAATAAAATCGTGGTCTCCAGGAGCTGGGGGAAAGAGGGATTAGGGAGTTATGGTTTATTAGGTATAGAGTTTCAGTTTTACAAGATGAAACAAGTTCTGTAGATGGACAGTGGTGATGGTTGCACAACAGTGTGAATGCATTTAATACCACTGAACTGCACGCTTCAAAATGGTTAAGATGGAAAATTGTATGTTAGGTATATTTTACCAGATAAAGAAAATGTTTTTTAAGAAAAAGAAAAGATGGAATTGGTTCCCTGTGTAAAATTCTGCCTGGACATCCAGTGAAATGAGTTCTGAAAAGTGACCATTGGATTGAGCAACACAGAAGTCCTTGATGATCTCAGAAACAGCTTTTGGGTTTATTGAGTAATGAATGAACACAAATTTATTTCTCTACTGCTCGCAACTCTTGCTTATGTCTTGCACTGAAGTAAGGTTAAATTTTTGACTGAGATCATGCAGACTCTAAGTAGCTGCTCTTAGGGCAGGTCAGTGTAGCCTCAATGAGACTCTTCTGGCCTCTAGCAAAAGCAGGTGAGCAATCCTGGGAAATCTAATCACAAGGGGCAGGGAGAGAGACATGGGGTGTTCTTTTTAGTAGTAGAATTTTCAGAATTGCTAGGTCTTAGGGAACCACTGTCAGAGAGGTCAATGTATTAAAGGTCATTTGGAGAGACGGATGCTCTGTCTCCCCCAGTCCCTTGGATACAGCTGTAGAAATGGGCCTTACTAAGACCATCAGCATCTTCTCTGCTCTCCTCTCCTTTCCCCCTCTCCCTGATTCTCTAGGCTATAACCATCCTGGCTTTCTTTGTGCCCTTAAACACTCTAAGTGTTTGCATCTCTAAGTCTCTTTCTTTGCTATTCCATTTGACTAAGATTCTTCTCTAAGATCCTTGCAAGTCTGGCTACTTCTTGTCATTTACATCTCAGCTTAAAGGCCCCACTCCCTGAGAAGCCTTCTCTGATTACCATCACCGTCAAGGTAGTCCCCAACCCCAGTCAACCTCTGACCCACTCCCTGTTAGCATTTTCTTCACAGCACTAATATCTCCAAGAGATAGCCTTATTGATCTGTGTGTTTGGGTAGTCATTCTCTGTATCTCTTCATTAGATTGTTAGTCTTCTGAAGGCAGGGGGACCAGATCTGTCCTTGCACTGATACATTCTCAGCAAGCAAACTGACCCTGGCACAGATTGGACACTCTGCTAAACAAATGCATGAAAAAAGTTTTTTAAATGATCACAAATGTTTACTCATAAGCCTCATTCTGCACATATCCATGTCAAGCCTCCTAACTACTCCTCAAGGCTTCCCAAAAGGCTAAAGTCTATGTTCCTCAGAAGGACAGTAAAAGCACTCCATGACCTAATGAGTGGTTCTCAAACTCAGGGTGCATTAAAACTACTAGAGTGCTATTTTAAAACATGGGTTTCACGGTCTTACCCCCAGGGATTCAGTTTCAGAA
>CM053502.1:34794559-34828388 GCA_028627145.1 Eidolon dupreanum
ATTGTGGGGTGTTTCAAAAAGAAACTGAAGACAGGGTTTTGTATACTCTCCAAGTGGTTTCCTAAGGAGTAAAACTCCCATAATCCTAACCATTCCATTTTCAGTTAGATCTGTGATATTCTCTCTCTGTTCCAATTTAAAATAAATTTACATTATCCTTAAGAAGATAGCAATATGAACACTAGAGTGAAGAGAGATAAGCTCCAAACCCATGTGTCAGCTTCCCAAGGCTCCTTCTCTGGGTTTCTGCCTAGACTTATCTCTCCTCTCCTTATATGAGATTCTCCCACTGGAAGCTACTGATGTGCTCTGGTTCTAGCTCACCCCATAGAGCACATCTATAAAGGAAGGAAAAAAATGCTTCTTATATGTAGAAAGACAGGACGTTATGGGGTAATGAAAGAAGACCTGTCCACGTTGCCCCCTGGCTGGGCATTGTCTCTCACACATCGATAGTAAAAAATATATGTATAGCAAATAGTTACTGAGGACTTAACCTTGTGCTAACACTTACTGGGCCTTTTTTTATATCTTATTTTATATTTTTTACTATCGATGTGAATGCATTTTATAAGCCTAAGTGTAGTTGCAAGTCATTTTCATTGTGATTATTGGCCAACCCAGGTGGAGAGCTCTGGAATTGATTTTTTTAAACCCAGAAATATTATTAGAGAGCTGTGGTTTTCTCTTGTGTACTGGTGTTGGTTAAGTCTTCTTACAAACACGCAAATATAGTTGCACACACGCAAATGTATATACACGCACACATGCACACACATACATATATTTCTCTTTTTTTCCAAGTCCCCACTGAACTACAGCATGCCTGAGAAAATATGAATCAGAATTTATCGTGTTGTGCTATTTTCCCCTGGGATGGTGGGGTCACATATATATTGCTAGAAATGACCTGCCTACTCGTTGCTCACAGGGTCCTTATAGTACTGAACACCTGACCCTAAACAAAAGGAGAGTGATTCAAGGGGATGCATTGTAAGGCATAGAATTTTAAACAGATTCTCAATACCAGCTTGTAAATAACAGCAGTTCCTGAGCATGTCCTGTCTAAAAGAACAGTCACTGGTGCATGCAAGCAAGCCATGTCACATTTCCTTATGCTGACACAGCCTCCAGGGCAGGAAATATGCCCAGTGCACAGTGGACAGGGAACCTCCACACCAGGTGAGCCCTGGCTGTACCCTTCGCTAACTGTGACCACAGGCAGGCCACCTAACCTCTCTAGAACCTCTCACTTTATCTATGAAATAGGGCAGTGGTACTTGCTCTGGTGACTGACTTCACAGAGTTGCCTGAGGGACATGGGCATAGTGTGCGGGGCAAGTGCTTTTTGCCCCATGAAGAGCTGTGGAAATGCAATGCGGCACTGCTAGCACAGGGCAGAGCTAAGGACAGCCAGGATCGCCAGTGATGGCTGCACATCACAGGGTCTTCTAACAGGACTCTTGACAACCTGGTCTGTTCATGAAGAGGTCCCTGTTCTACTGGTCCTATAGATTCCATAGCCCTTAAATTCAAATATCTAATGTTCCTATGTTTTAAAACAACCCTGCTGACTGAATATTAACTGGATGCACCAGACCAAGTGATAAAGAAGCCAAATATGGATACCGAGTATTTAATCCACCAGTGCAACACTTTAGGCATGCGGACAGGCAAATGGGCTACAACAGCTATGACAAAAAGGCAGAGATGTGAGTTTAGCATCAAGTGGGCTTTTCAGTGCTCTTTGAAACTGTGAAACCCAATTTTAGGGAAGAGGTGGGGGTTATCAGCTTTTTGTTAAGGTATTTCACCAATGCCCACTGCAGATTCTGATAAGCTATGGTCAAAAGGGTGGGGTGTTGAGTAACTGGACCTACGTATAGGTACATGTATACATTTTGGAAAAATTTCCTACATAATTGTTATATTGTCTCTCTTCCCCATCCCACCAAGTTTGAGAAGTCCTGCTGAAAATCATATCCTACAGACAGACACTCATTGTACCAAGCAAGGGGCTCATTCAATCTCCAGTTTACCTCCTGAGAACCCACGTTCTCCCATCCACAAAGCCCACTTCCCATATCATCTGTACTCACTAGTTATAACGATAATAAACTAGTTCCTTCTAGATGTACAACACCTTATCATTTGCAAAAACCCTTCCCTTTTAACTTATTTTATTTGATCCTCTCAATCTTATCTCTTTCTGACAAAAAGGAGGCTGAGGCTCAAAGGACTAAATTGACTTGCCTAAGGTCACACAGCTAAGGAGAGACTTGAGTCAAATACAGGTCTCCCAGCTCTTTATCCATAGTTCTCTCCCATTCCGTCATATAAATAAAAAGGACTTTTAGTGTTATTATTCAGCCCCTTTGCCTCTTTTAAATAATACTAGTTAATATATAATAAATACTGAGCTAAGCATTTTATATACAGTATATAGCTTATTTCCCAAAGAGACCTTCAAGGTAGGTATTATTGCCCCATTTTATAGCTAAGGAATCTGAGGCTCAGAGGTAAAGAGACTAATAATCCAAGGATGCAGTCAGCTTAGGCATCCTCTCCTCCAAGATTCCTGCTCCAAGCTGTGTGAGTGGGCCAAAGGCCTGCTTTGTGATCCGTAGCACTTATCAAGCTGTGTTCGTAGCATATGTTCAGACTTGTCTTTTATCCACAGGGTGTGGCCTCTCCAAATGTGGGGCTATGTCTTAATCCCAAGGTCCCCTGCACCAGTCCCTGGAGTGGCAGCACCTACTACATGTGTGCATGAATATCACAGAACACAGGGAGTAAGCACAGAATTGAACTTTTAACACAAATCTCTCTGAACCCTCTCTCTCATTTGGTTCTGTCGAAAACGGGTCCCAAACAGGCCAGGCATATATCTAGGTTCTGTTTAGAGAAAATCCTCCTCTCTTGAGTGACTTTAGCCATTTCTCCAGCCAGAATCAAAGGTGTAATTGGGTTTCTGATGAAAGAACGTCAACCTTGTCCTCAAAGATCACAGTGCCTGGGTGAAACTGGAGCTGGTTGGGCATAATTAGCAAATTCTTTCTCCATTCTCTGTCGAAGGAAGATGAAGTTCCAATTACAAATTTCCTGAGAAAATTGCTACTCAATTGCACAAAGCTGATTTTCTCAAGGCATTGACACCTCCTTGGTTTGTTTGCTTATTAGATTCAGGGGTTGGACAGGATAGAGTATTTAAAAGCTGGTTTTCAGACCAATGAATCTGAAGAAATTCTCTTTATTGGTCTGCAAGAGGTGGTGGGGGTAGGAGAAGTGGAACCAGATCTGATAAAGGAGATTAAATGGCCTTATACATCTGACAGCAAAGAACAGTCCCCATGGGAATCCCAAATCCTGCTGGCGCTAATAAAGTGTACAATATTACTCCAGTAATATAGTGTACAATATAAGGCGTCCAGATGCCGAGGCCAGAGCCACGACCTACATCTTTCACAAACCAATTTTCTGCTGGGTTGGATGTGTAAAAAAGAATTTTTTTTTTTCCTTTGAAAGAAGAATTGCTTCTCTGGCTTTTTTACCTTGGCCTGTCTGCTCTTCCCACCCCCTGCGTTCTCAAAGTGGGAATTACTCCTAATCCACTCGCAGGAAAAATCACTGCCTCACTCAACTGTGGGTTATTTCAGGACAATTGGGCTGCTTGTTGGCTTCTCAGTGGCAGTGGGTATGGGAGAACAAGCATAGAATTTGCAATCAGACAAACCAGTTTCAAATCTTACTCTTTCATTTATAAAGATGTGTGCTCTTGAGCAATTTTCCTCTTGCTTCTCTGAGCCTCTGGTCCACACCTATCTCACAGAAGTACCCTGAGCACTAAAGGTACTGCATATTAAGTGCCTAGCACATGAGCTGACACTACCTATAGTGTTTAATAGGCAGTAACTGCTACTACTACTACTACTACTACTGCTACTAGTAGTAGCAGTAGTAGTAGTAGTAGCAGCAGCAGCTTCAATTGGTAAAGCTTTAAAGAAATCTCATTAAAGAAACAGCACTTTTCAGGGCAAGGAGCTTAAGGAATGAAAAAAATAAAGTTTATTAATAAGATGAAGAGCAACAATGTTTTATTTATTTACTACCAGCTATTGAGCATATGCTGAATGTGATGTTATAAGCATTGTGAAAACATAAACAACAGCCACGGGCTTCCAAAACCTTGTAGACCAGTAGGGAAACTGAGAAATATCATAGCACATGTTGCATGCTACAGTGTCCCCAGCAATATCAGTCATCTCATTTGATCCTTACAGAAACTTCAGAAAGTATGCAAGACATAAATTGTTAATCTCCATTTAGTAGATAAAAAAATTGAGGATCAAAGAGATAAAGTGGCCTGGCTAAATTTACACATGAAGCAGAGCCAGGATTTGGCAGGCCCTCTAACTGCCCATCTCTAGCTCTTCTGCAGAAACCCAATATTTATTGATTGCTCTGGGCCTAAATTGCTCTGGGATGGCCCTGGATGGCCTGTGATTAGAACACTAGCTCTGGCCATCTCAGTATTCATGGCACTTCCATTGCCCACAATTATTCTATTCAAAAAGTGTTGGAGACTTCCTGAGACCCAGCCCAGTGACACATGCTACACTAATGTTGCTTGGCTGATTTTAATAAGAGTAACAATAATGAATATATAATATCTTTTCTTTGTAACACACTTTTTAGTTCAAAAATCCTCTCACAATGCTGGCAGGCACTAGTTTGTTTTTTCTTTTACCTTTAAAGGTAGATGTTATGATTTCATTTCTAAGATGATAAAAGAATGGTCAGAGAGGTTCGCTTTCTCAAAGCCACAAAAAAAGGAAGGCACAAAGGATGGACTCAAGGTGGGTGTATAGGAATACAAGTCTTAAGCTCTTCTTGCTAACTTGTCTGCCTCATCAAAGGTGTGATGTGGACCCCCAGAATCTCCAGGGTGAGCCACAGTTCCCTCATCAGAGCAGTTGGAATGCAATGGGAGTATGAAGAAAACCAGTGAAAATATCATCCACCTCCTCAAAAATAGTTGACATTTATTGAGTGCTTGCTCAGTGCAAGGCACTTCACCAAATGCTTTCCATGGATTATTTTCTGTATAATCCTTATGAGCTAGGTTTCATGATCATCTTTATTTTACAGGTGAGGAAACTGAGGCTTAGAGAGGTAAAGTAACTTGTTCTAGGCATAGGGTGATTTTAGATTTGAACCCACACAATCTGACCTCATAGACCCTAATGATAGCGTTCTTTGTTTAAGCCCTGGCACAGTAGCCTACCAATATCTTCTGGAGAAACTCAATATTTGTTGAGAATATTTATTGATTGCCACCAAGTGCTAGACATACCCTTGGATGCTAGTCATATTGACTCACATAATCCTCACAAACACTCTATAAGTTAGGCATTGTTACTCCATTTTATAGAGGAAGAAATTGTGCCTGTGATGTTGACTATTTGCTCAAGATTGCAGAATCTGCTAAAAGCAGAATTTTTTCAATACAGAAATATCTGAGGAAAGGTTTATTCTTCCTTTAACAAGTCTGGAATCTCCTAAAGGTAATCTGATATACACACAGGAGAAAAGTCCAAAGAAACAAACTTTAGGCAACAGAGCCAAATGGCTATCTCTAGAGTTTACACTGCTACTCTAATCCAAAATCAGGGAAGGAAAATGGTTGCAAAAGACTGGAATAATCTGGGAAGACTCTATGGAGGGAACAAAACTCCAGGTGGGCCTTGAAAACTGCAGGTAATTTGGATGGGTAAGGTATTCTGGGCAGGAGGAATAGCATATTCAAAATTAAAGTGGGATCTAGAAACAGATTCAGGTAACAAAGAGGAGCCATGGTAAAATGGCATATGGTTAGGGGAGGCCTACTTAGCAGGGTTTTAAAGCTTGTGTCCAACACTGTCTTCAAGCCGCACACTCACAGCATACTGAGATTTCTTTGTTCTCCTCCAGCATCTAGCACGTCAGGTGCTAAAGCAACAATGGAAAAAGTCACAGAGAAAATAAACCAAGCAGGAAACGATACCATATGCATGCCGTGTGGGCCCTTCTGGAAGAGAGGGGGAAGCGGGACATGGAAGGAGGGAAGAGCTTTGATTTGCCCACAGTGCAAGCGGGTCTCAGTTCTCCCTCTGCCCATTTCTCACTCTTCCCTCTCCTTCTCTCCCCAATATTCCGCATGCAGGAGCAAGTGTATGAATGCTTGGATGGCTTGACAAAACACTCTCCAAGATTTATTTCTATTGGACAAGCTTGAGGTTTTTTCCCCCTGATGACAACTTTGTCAATAGCAGTCTCCTCTGCAAGCCTGTGAATTTGGAGATGACAAACCTGACGAAGATATTGTTGCTTAAAAACCTGACATCAGGGTGACCAGCAGCCCAACTTGGTCCCTTACCTAGGAGTCGGTGATACTTTAGAGCTTGGAGAAAAGACCATCTGGGATGCAGGACAGGGCAGTAGTCTGTGTTTATGGTCAGTTCAAGGCAAGGATGTGTTACCTGGAAGTGGTTCCAATAGTTCAAAAACTGGATCTGTTTGGATGAGATCCAACAGTGGCCTTGAATTAGTGTGACACTTGAGTGTTGATAAGCCACTGGGTAGTACGGTACTAGGTAATGAATGTGAAAGATGTTTTGTCAAATGCGAATTTCTATATCAATGTAAAGAACTGTAATTATTATCTTTTTGTGAAAGGAAGAAAACTATATTTTGTCTGATTTTGGAATTTAAGTACCATAAAGGCTCCGAGGAGCTGAAGAGGAACCAGGCCCAGGTCCCCAAGGTCCCCACAGTGATAAGCAAAGTTACAAGGGGAGGCACAGGGGATAACGAGAACACTGGGATTGGGGGAGGGGCATCTCAATCAGCTTGGGCATCAAGAAAGGCTTTTCCCCTGAAGGAAAGTTCATGCTGACTTCCAAAGGAGGAGTAGAGTATGCCCAGGAAAAGATACAGGGACCAGGATGAAAAGGGGTGATGGGAATATTCTAAGCACAGGGTGAACAAAGGCACGGCCTCCAAAGCCTTCATTTTACAGCTGTGAAAGCTGAGGTTCAGCGAGATAAGGAACTTACCCAAATGACACAGGTAGTAAGTGGTACAACTAGGATTCACTTTAAAGTTTGCTTTTAACCACTCTACTATATTATTTTTATATTAAACATGAAATACAATAGCTTTAAAAGGGTTAGTAACTTACCTACAACCACACAGACAGGGGTAGATGTGAGATTAGAACCCAGGTCTGTTTTCATCCCGTTCCATGTGCTCATTCCATTGTGCCACGCAGACTCTACAAATCTCCTTATCAGAGGCCCGTACCCCTACCACGTCCTCGCTTCAAGATCCTTCCCAAGGCTCCCTCACCACAAAATTCAGTCATCAAGACTGATGTCTTCATTTCTTTTTCATTAAGTTGACAAAAAGAATGAGGCCACTTTCTCTTCCTGTGGCCTTTCTCACTCTTGGAAACTCCTGAGGTCAGGAAGTCACTTCCAAGTCACTTGGATTCTCACTTCCAAGCCACCCTATTAAAGGCCAGATAGTCTGGAAATAAAATACCTCAGTGTTGGGCATTTAATTTTTAAGGAGAAAGCAAAATGGCAGAGGACTTTAAAAACTGCTCTCGGCTTTGTGCGTAATCGCCAGCAGGCGGGAGGTCACCACCAATCCCTACATCTCTTGAAACTCATTGACTTAAAGGAGAAGGTATTTGTTCTTGGAGTTAGAGAAAATTGGAGACCTGACCCTACCTTCCTTGTGCTGAAAAAGCAACCACCTCCATAAAAAAGTCCAATTCCTTATTTCACATTAGCCCCTCCAATGACTTGACCACTAACAAGAACCAAGACAAAGGACAACGCGGCACCCTCTTACATGGATTCCTAAGAAGGTCCTGGTATACTATTCATGACATCCTGGGTTTGCGAGAAGAAAGCAGCTCCAGATAAATGCATAGTCTTGAAAATCACAGCTTAATCAGAAGCAGACAGATGGCCAAATGCAGCAACAAAATACATGTTTATTAAACCTAGGCTGTGCTAAACTCCGAGGAAGTACAACATAATAATACTAATATTGAATGACATCCACAATAACATAGATATATTCTCTATTTAGTCTCTCTACACCTCATAACAGCTCTGCAAGACAGGAATTACAGCATTGTGGTTGGAAGTATGATGTACTGGTTAAGACTGCGAGCTCTAGTTCCAGATAGACTGGGTTAGAATCCCATCTCTGCCTCTTATGACTTTGAACAAGTTACTTAACCTCTCTATGCCTGTGTGTCCTCGGCTGTGCAATGGGGATGATTACAGTACCAAAATCATAGGATTACTGTGAAGAGTAAATGAGTAAAGTATTTAGAAGAATGCCTGGCACATGGTAAGATTCATTAAGTGTTAGTTGCAGTCATCTCCACTGTATATATAAGGAAACTGAGTCCAGAGAGAGAGATTGAATTGTTCGAGGTCACCTAGCCAGTAAGTAGAGGGGCTAGAAATGAAATTTTGGACTCTTTCAGCTATACCTCACTCATATATTGCTTTAGAATATTCTAATTTGCATCATTATTATCTGAATATTGTATATCATTGGCAGGGCAGAAAACAACAACTTCAAAGATAAACTTGAGGCTCAGCAAATAGAAATGACTTAGGCCAAGGTTACACAATGGCAACACTGAACTCAACACTGAACCACAATGAACTCAAGTCTTAGAATAACTAGTTTCACTCCACCACACAGGGGAGAGGGTAAGGAAGTACCAGGGTGGGACTGGGAAAGCTAAATGGATAAGAAACAAGGCGGTAGAGTTGGCAACTGAGGCATGAGGAGAGGAAGACTGGAGGGAGGTGCAAACCATGAGCTAGAGGCTCTCCACGTGCACTGTATAATGATTATAATATTGTTTACATACCACAAGGTTTGAAACAAAGTTGACTTTGTGCTACATGATGAGCACTCTGACTGAGAAAGAGCATACTTAGCTCTGAGAGCAAAGTCCACATCTCATAGCTGAGTGTTCTCCAGGACAAGCTGAGGCTACCTACCCACTGCCCCTAAATGTGCTCAGGATGGGCTGGACACATGAGTCAGCCCACTGCCTTCATCATTCTCTCCATGAACCATTAATGATCTCAATCTGTGCCCAGCACTGTGCCTGGAGAAGAACCCATCACCCTGAAGAGCTCAAATCCAATGGGGGAGAAATATTGGATTTGAGCTCTTAATGAATGTAAAGTGCAAAGTAGCAACAATGGTTAAGTACTGACTGATTGAATATATGTGGGAGCACAGAGAAGGGAGAGACTAACTCTGCCTCAACAGGTGAACAGAAATAGGGCTCAAAGCAGGTGATGTGTGAGTGGAGGTTCGACAAACAGGAGGCTGCTGATAGATGGGAGTGGCAATGAGGGGCAGCATTGCAGGTGGAGGGAACAGCAAGAACAAAGGCTCTGCTCAAATGCTACCTCCTCAGAGGAGCCATCCATTATCATTCACATATAAATAGCAAACTCTGTCTTTGTTCCTTGCTTTTTTTCTCTTCACATTTATTAACTATTTAAGAAATTATCTTATCTATTTTTTATTATCTATCTCTCACTATGATATAAGCACTATCGAGTAGACTTATTGCTTTCTTAACTGCTATATCCCAGTGCCTAGAACTGTATGTAGCAGTTAGTAGATGCTCAGTAAATATCTTTTGAATAAATGAACAAGTTGCAGATAGGTGTGACTAAGAATACTGTGCAAATGCTTATATGGTTGCCTCTTTAATGTGAAGCACAATGTAGAAAGCATTTTCTTAATCACCTTTCTCTTTTTCCCTCCATTCTCCTAACATAAAGTGCATATTTTGAAATGGAGAGAGAAGGAGAAAGGAACTAATATTTATTGAGAATCGACTAAGCTGATAGTTCACATAATTTCAATCTGCATGACAACTTGATAGGTAGGTATCATTCTCTCCAGTTTATATTAAAGAAATTCTAGATGCACATGATTTACTCAAAGTCTTCCAGCTAATAACTGAAGAAGCAGAGCTGAGGTTTAAGTGCAGGTCAGCCTCTCCCCCAGGGCCTGCCCAGTGACCATATGGAGTCCCCTTATCTGCAATAAGATACCCACAGACCCTGCATGCAGTGTGAGGAACTGGTAGGAAGATCTGCTGCATCCAAAGTGTCTGCTCCTATTCAAGGTCTTTTCATTGTTTCACTAATTCTCATGATAATCTCTGGTGCAACATATACACATCTCCTTTAATTGTATAAGGAAATAAGCTCAGACACTGAGTAAACTGTATCAAGGTCACCCAGCTAGTAAAGTGAGTGCAAAAGCAATGGATTCAAACCTGGTGTCCAGGAGGCCTGACTCCCAAACATGGGATCCTCCCCACAAAGCTACTCTGAGACACGTACCAGAGGAACCTGAAATCTCGAAAGAAATCTACTTCACAGCTCCTGAAACACATGACAGTTTCTCACCCCAGATTGTTCTCAGCTCAGTATGAAAACACACAACAGGGTATGAATGCCTGAGTGAAAGAAAGACCTAAACTTAAATTATTCCAGAACGGCAAGCTATTGTCAGTGATTGACAACCAGTTTCGACTCTCACCAGTGACAGCCACACACAAAGTAAGCCTTCAAAAAGAGCCTGGTTCTCTTCAATTAGCAGAACTGAAATGAAACCACTTAGAAAATTATACTATTGAGCGACTGGTGGGTTTTAAATATAATGAGAAAAATAAAGGCTAGGCCTGATGTTTACCATCAGCTGAGCCAGAGACGTCAGATGTGCCAGGACTCGGGACCACACATTCCCCTAAAACTGAGGTTTATCTGACTCTCTACCACTGCTCCAATCTCAGATCTATTCATCCTTTTATTCCTTTAGCAAATATTTATTGGTTCCCCTCTGCCTAGGACTTGAGCTACAAAGGGGAGCAAAATAGATAGGGTCTGTGCCTCCTGGCACTCCCAGACAAGTAAACAGGATTGTAATATCTCTTGATAGGTGACATAATGGAAAAAACACAGGGTGCTCAGAGGCACAGCTCAGAGACAGCCCTACAAAAATGAGATTTCATACCAAGTGGAAAATAGTCCTGTGGGTAGAAAAGCCTGCCCAGCAGCCTTTGGGAGAAGGACAAGGGTGGCCAGGGCAGGGAACAGGCTGCTGTGAAAGGTATGGGCCCTCTTCCTGTTGGGCCCACCGGTCTATTCCCTGAGAGTTCTCAAATCACAGATCTAGAAAGCTGGAAGAACTTGAAGTCACTTAGCATTCGACAAACTGTGTCCCAGAATTCAACAAACCATGCCCCAGAATGCGCAAAGGCTCAGAAGGGAAAACGAGCATGGCACACACAGGGACCTACAAGTGACTGCCTGCGGCTGCCCGAGTCAGAGCATGGGAAGCCGGCCATGTAAAGGGCTGACACTTTATCCTGAGGCAATGGGGACCAATGAAGACTTGAGGCAGAGGAAGGGACACCACTTAAGGAGTGAGGTCCAGGGACCAGGCCCTAAGCTCTGAATGGCTAACCCCAGAGCCTATGACCTTTACCCAGCCCCATATTTGTAGGATTCCTAGAATCTGTAAGGGAAAGACCCAGGGGAAATGGATAGGAGAAAACAGAGAAAGACAGGTATTTATCTGGTTTCTCAGATCTGGATCACAATGGAATAGCAAGACGGCAAAGAGAAGATTCTATTTCTGCCTGTCTATCTCAGCTATTTAACACTAGACAAGTCAATGCCCCCTTCCATCTCAGCCTCCGTATCCTCATCTGTGTGATGGGTGGAGAGTTAAGTAGCTAACTAAAAATAATCACTAACATTCAATGAAATACTATTCTTGAGCCAAGTGTTTCTCTCATTTCATGCCTACAAGTACCCTGTGAAGTAGACACAGTTATTGTCACCCCCATTTTACAGCAATGGAAACTGAAATTTAGAGATGTTAAATAGCTTGATGAAGGCCAGATAGTAAGTTGTTGAACCAGAATTTGAACCCAGCATTCAAGTGCTTAACCTGGAAAACCTCCTACTCTTTGGCCCTCATAAATTTATTTCACAACGATTTTCTGAACACCTGGGCTATGAGCAAGCAGAGTTCCCACAGTGCAGGAGACAGACACAAATTCTCTTTCAGGTTGGGAGTCCTGAACTCTAGTTCTGGTAGGGTCATTCATTCAATTTGCTTCTACAAAGAGAATGCATGGGATATGTACAGAGGGAGGGGTAGGGGAAGTGGCTGTGACTAAATAATGTTTCTGGGTCACTCTCCTATGCTTTGGAATCATCTGTGTCCACAGGATGTCACAAGAGGTCCAGGACTGAGATGACCAAAACCTGGCACAGCCACAACAGTATCATCCCCAGTGAACTAAGCCCCCAGATCAACCAGGCACCCAAATAAAGAGCTGACTGGGAAGCTTGGTCTTTGTTGGGCATACCCAGCCACCACAGTTGGGACAGGACTTGCCCCTTTGGCTCTCAGAGCCAGGCTATTCACAATGGACTGGGACAGAGCCCAGTCTGAGAGAAGGGTCATCACACTGTAGGTCATGAGATTAGGTAAGGCCTGAGGCCAAAATAAGGACAGGTGCCCCTGGAGGCAAACTTAGAAAAGCTGCCCCAAACCACTTGCAGCAAAATGCCATCCAATTAGAGATAATTAGCCACCTGTGGGGCAGGGGTGGCAGAAAGCCCAGAGAGAGGCTGTCAGGAGGCCTGAGCTTTCCCTTGGCCCCTGACTGCAGCGTCTGCAGAAGCCAGGGCCAGCAGACCTGCCCTCCCACCCCCAGGTAACCCACCCTGCCCTGACTAATGAGCCAAGGCCAGGAACAGGGGGCACAACCTGCAGAAAAATGTTTTCTCCCTTCTAATAAACTTTTCAAAAAGGCTCCTGAGATCCACGGCTGGATTCTCCCATGAATACAGCCCCAGGTGTCGAGGGGATGGAGGCACACAGTAACAGCTCATTTAGCAGAGAACAAATGGCCTCCTTTCAGGCCAACAAATAAAACATTATGCACTCAGACAGGCACTGGGGCCTAAGAGGGGTGTCTATCAGAAAGATACGCAGAGGACACAGTATCCCTTCCTTTGAGAAATCCCCTGACTGCTTTGGGGGGAAAAGCAAACAAACAAACAAACAAAAAACCTGAAAGGCAAAGTTTCCATCAAACAACCCAGAAGGCAAAATGCGAAAGTGTTGGCTGGAATAAAATATTGAAATCAAGATGATTATTAACAGTAATAATAGCTTATGTGCGTATGTACAGTCCCCTGTCATTCTTAATTTGCTTTCACATGCATCATCTCTTCGAAGCTTCACAACTTTATGCAGCAGGAAAGGCAAGAGGCAGTATCCCCGCTTCATAGATCTGGGAGAGGCTGAAAGCTTAAGCCCAACACCACACGAGTCAGTGTCAATGCCATGGTTCAAACTAACCTTTCTCATTCCAAGCCCACTACACCATCCACGTTAGGGCAGCACATCCAAACTTAATTATGTACCGTTCACATGTTTTTGAATCATAATATATTAAGGCTAGAAAGGTCCTGAATAATCACTGGAAACCTGGAACCCAGACATTAAACAACACGCTTAAGAGCACACACCAAATTAGAACTAGGTCTTTGGTCTTCATATTCCCTCCAGGCCAATGTTCTTCCCACACTACTTCCATTCAGGACCAAATAACAAAGAATATTTCTATAGACACCAGTAATAAAAAAAAATTTTATATTGTCCCCTTAAAAACAGTAGATGCTTCTGACTAACATTTTTTTAACACAAGCCTTTACTTCTAATAAAGCAATAACGTTAATGTGGTGGGAGATTCAGGCACAGAAAGGAAGAATCGGTAGAGTTCCCTGCACGCAGTAGGGGCTCAATAAATGTTTGCTGAATTGAATGTCGTAAAATGAGTGTGGACCCACAGGGAAAAGAGAGAAAGCAAAGGTATTTTGCACGTACATAAATGGAAATGCATCCCCTCTATGCAAGACACTGTTCTGGGAGTTTGGCAGAAAGAAGACATTTGCCATATTCCAAGCTGGTTTTTGACATCAGCTTGAAGCTCCTACTGTCTGAACATTGCACGCTCACAGAGAGAACACAGCGGGATGCGTGCTCCCAGGCAACCCCTTGGAAAATGTTTGACCTTCACTGAAGTTTTGACACTGTTTTCAGTGTTGCCTGAGTGTCATTTTTTTACTTTTAGGGAAAAATTCTGGAGTAAAGAAAAAAGTATGTAAAGGAGGTGGAACTTTTAGTAAAATCCTGGTGACAGTGCAATTACTGAAACCTGATGTCAAGAGGCATTCTCTCACGCTGTCACTGAACTGCTCTGTGAATGATTTTGCCTGATGGTGACTTCTGTCAATTTCAGTTCTCTCAATCCACTGGCAGTTTCTCAGTATGTGGGGGTGGGCTCTACAAGAGGAAGGAAATGTCACTTTACACTTTGGCCTAGAAAGTGTTTTGGTGATCACCACCTTTTATTAAACACCTGCAATGATAATAATTATCTTAAAATCAAACGAAGAGCTAACTTTTACTGAGGGTTGACTATGTATTCTATGCTAAGCACTTCAACATGCACTATTTTATTTAGCCTTTATACAACAACGATATGATGTTCCCAGCTTTGAAGCCTGTGTCCTTTGCCAGTAGTCCATCATTCATTCTCCTATTCATTTGCATAACCATTATGTAAGAAACATTGCACTGGCTACTGGGATTCAGAGATAAAAGATAAAGATCATGCTCTCAGGAAGCTCAAAAAAGTCACAATATTATGTGTTAAGTGTAGTGACAGAAGGGCTTGCTGGGTGCCTTGGGCATATCCAGGAGGGATACCTAACCCAGTCTAAGAAGGGACAGAGAAGATTCCTGGAGGAGATGATGCCTCTGTCTTGAAGGTTGTTAGAAATCTGTCAAATGCAGGAGGACAGTTCACTTATGAGGGGTGGAGGGCAACAGGCACAAAGACAGGGAGGCATGAGAGATCATGTTCAAGGGTCTTCCAAGTAGCTCAGAATGGATTGTACCCAGAAGGGAGAGCCAGATAGTTAATGGAAATGAACTAGAGAGAAATGAGGCTGGAAAAAAAAAAAAAAACAGGGTATAAACTGAAGAGGAGCCTTTTTGCCAGCTAAAGAGTAAAATTATCCTGAAGGCCATCATGATCCTGAGGGTTCGTAAGCAAGTGTGTGATGTTCCAGGGGAGCGCTAACTGCCGACTTCCACTCCACTCCCCAGAGGGGAAAAGTGGGACAGCAACATCTCCAGCCCCTCTCCTCAAAGGAAAGGAACTGATTTGATTTACCTTTCGGGTGAAATCAGAAGAGAGCAAATGTGAGCGGCTGCAACAGTTATGCTATAGGCTCTCTCAGCACCATTCCAACTCCACTTCTGTGTTTCTTACACTTCTGTGTGAGACCCAGAAGTGTCTAAGGGTGTTCTGGGGACACCGAGCAGATGCTCTTGCATGAGGCTTGGAAGGAGAATGTGAAAGACAGGTGGCTGCTGCCATGTGCATAGAGAGTAACCTTTCTGAAGCAGCTCAGACAAATGTTGTCTTCCCCTGGAAATACGATTCCATGGTATGGTTGGTCAAGTCCTGACATCCAATCTCGGTTCCCAGACCCCTCCTGGAATGCTGTAGGCTACCCAACACCCATTAACAAATCTATTTCCACTTAAATTATGTCCCTTTTAAGGACCTAATTGATACAACAGCTCCTTTCCTTCTCTCATTTAGAGCTTTCTGACCTCAGAATATCCTCATCACCACTCACCTAAGAAATATACATGTGAGGCCACTTGTGCTCTTATAGGGGAAAGGGAAGCCTGTAGATATCCAGCTCAGACCAACTTAGAAAGTTCAGGAAGCCTGAAGTAGGTACAAAACCTAAATTCTCCAATCATGTTTTCATCTTTGCCTAACAGAAATAAGACCTACGTTTTAATCTTTGTCTAACTCCAGTGTTCACCTCCCCATTCTGTTTTTAATTTGGAGGGAGAAAGGGCATGATTAAGTATTATCCCTTAAAATCTCCCTCACCTAAAAAAAAAAATGAATCACAGTTAGAATCAGTCATGTGGCTGGAGAAAACCCAACTCCAGTGTCAGTGTGGAATCGGAAAGGGATGCTTCTGTGTTAATCAGACAGGCAAGGGGAGCCCATGTGGTGCAGAAACTTCAGCTAGGAGATGCAATCTATTGATTACCAAGAAACCCTTTTTACAAAAGAGGTCATAATCTCAAACTCTCAGCTCACTTGTATTATTTGCAGGAGGCTGATTTCCCCCTCAATGCTCACAGAGTGGCCCAACACACCTGTTCCCAAAGCATGTGGTCCCCACACCTGAATCTCTTAAATCTGAAAATGAGGGAGGAATAAGAAATAGGAATAATTAACCCTGAGTGGAGTCATAAAGGAATAGAGAGAATATAAGCTAAATTAAAGGAAAATAAGCCAGAAAGCCCAAAGTCTAGTTCCTGAGCCTCATGTTTTTGACAAGCTCAATTCTCCTCCCTGCATTTTCACATCATTAAAACAAGAAGAGAAAGATTACAAATAAAGCTGTCTTTGCTGAGTAACTATTCTGTGGTGCACACAACAATGGGAGGTGGGGAGCAAAAGGAGTAGGCAACTACACTCAAAGGCTGGCACCTTACCAGAAAGCTGAGGGGACACCAGGAATGATGAGAGGAGGTGTGGCAGACACTCCTAGTGTGTCCACTAACATCCATTCTCCGATTTTCTAATATAGAACCCCAGTCCTGTCACATGGCCACCAGAATAGATAATACTTCCTAGTCTCCCTTCTGTTAGCAGTGGGCAGTTGACCTGGCCCTTGCCAATACGGACACAAAAAAAATTGGGAGGGGGGGATTCAATTTCTGGCCCTGACCTTAAAATAAATGGGGAGGTCCTCTTCTGACCTCTTTTCTCTCTTCCAGCCATCTAGTTTGAATGAAGATGTGGCGATGTACCATTGTGGATTATGAAGATGACAACAATGTCCTCGGGAGGGAGAAGCAGCTGGCTTGAAGAAGCCCAGAACGACTTCACAGCTTAAAGCTGCCTTATGCACTCAGATTTTTTCAAGACTGAGACACATGTTTCTATCATTTTAAAGACACTTTTAAGCTACTTTATTTGGAGTCTTGGCTGCATTCGGTTGGACATATATCCTAATTAATTGAGATGGCATGCCACCACTTTGCTTACTCAGCAATCTCACTTTTCCGGAAAATAGCTGTAAACAAAGAAACAAAAAATACCCCTAAACAGTCAAAGTTCTATTTTCACTGGAAGCTGATGCACTTTATTCAAAGGAATGGCACCCAGGCCAAGACCTGGTAGGCACTTATTGACCCTTATCATATCCACATTTCCAGTGAGCATAATTCGTAATATATTAGTCTACAGCCAGTACAAAAATAGATAGAAACAGAAGAGGACTGCTTTTAGAGGCAGATAAACTGACAATACCAAGACACGATAACACAATCTGACAGTGAGAGAATGAAAAAATATAAAAAATAAATAAGATTTCAAAATCCATACATGCATATAGGTCTGGGCAACTAATATATATATATATAGGGACAAATAGTCCTCCATCTATAGATAGCTTTTAAGAATATCAAGTATATAGCCTGACTCAATAATTGATGTTTATAGTAATATTTCTGAATGATACTCTATTTTTAAAAGCAGGGAAGAATGTAATTCACTTCTAAATATTTCCAGAACATCAGTCATCTTGAAACTTTGCTTATCTGAAATGCCTCAGTCTATGTGATACCACATATATAAATTATTTCAAATAATTCAATATTAAATGAAATACATTTGGATATCACACATATAAGCAGTGTTACAATCATTACTCTGAACCTATACTTTTTCAGGCCTTGTATTAGATGTGATGTCCCAGAGATAAATCAGATACATCACTGCTGTCTAGTAACTCACGGTCTAGTATGGACACAGGTAAAGAGAACTTTATAACACTAAATCAAACTTTTAAGAAGAAAAATCATATGCAATGAAGATAAAAGAAAAGAGACTGCTATCTATAATATAAAAGGAAACTTGACAAATTGGTTTAAAAAGACAAACCATTAAAAAGAAAAAATGGGCAAAGACAATGAATTAGCTGTCCACCTAGAAGTAAACTCAGATACCCAGTAAAAGTGAAATGAAGCTCCTCTTTGATAGACATCAAGAAAATACAAAGTAAACAGCAAAAAGATAAATGAAAGGATAGTCACCAAATAATAGATGACACAAAGACTGGAATTTCAAGTGATTTTTACTAACTCCTATTTTTCTATACTTTCACATTTTACTATTAACTTGTAATATTTATGTGCTTTGAAAAATTAATAATAAAGTGATATATATTAAAAAAAAAATACCATCAACGCTGGTCAATATTGAGTAGAGTTAACTAAGAAGACTTCATGCAGGACTTGGTACCTGACCTTAGCTTTAAAAGACTATTGGGTTGGGAAGAGACTTGAAAAGAAAGGGTGTTCCAGGCAGGAAGAGTGACATAAGTCAAAGTATGGAAATAAAAACTGGGACTAACCCTCAGGCAGTCTGCCTCATTTGGAACTGGAGAGAAAAAAGAAACAAATGACTGGAGTTCCATGACCATGGTAAAACCAAACAGATAAGTAGAAATGGCCACCAAGATGCATGTATAAAAATGTGATTTTTAGAGTTAACATTAACAAATGAAAACAGCTTGGTTTCTTTAAGTTCTACAAAGACACCAATATTTTGAGTTCTTAGGACTCTGTACGTGGTGACACCATGTGTTTCCTTAGGATGTAAATTTCAGTTTGGTAGCATTTTCAGTTTAAACCCTTTTTCCTGTCAGTTTCCAACTCGGCTGTAAATATTTGCTTGGAGGAAAAATGTCAGTAAAGATCTAAGCTCAAGCTTCCAAAAAAAAAAAAAATGGTCATTTTGAAGCAAGAGGAAGTTGCTTTCTGTGTGTTAATTAAACGAGAAGTCTTAACACCTACAGTTCGAAACTCATTTCAGAAAAAAAGGATTGTTTTTATTTATTAAAAGACTATGAATACAAATGAATTTTTTATTTGGTATTCATTCTTGGTTAATTCTGCTCCCTTTGAAATCGGAACTTTATGTATTTTGCCAGATAAATTGAGAGGTTGTTTAATATTACTGGATCTCCTGTCATCCACTTGACTGTTTTATAAGTCACAGGTAAACAACTAGTTATTAATGATATAGAATTATTTTATTTTTATCAACAAAAAAAGAGCTTAAATGTCACCAAGTAATAGTCACTTCCTTGTGTAAACCAACCAGTGTCACACAACCAAGACAGTTGATTTCAACCTGAAAAACATACCCTTTTCTCTTTCACAAGGTGCTTTTCATTTTCTAAGTAGGGGTTAAAATCACAAGGGCCCCCCCAATGTTCCTATTCTCACCAACGTTTTAGGAAGCACAGCAGGTAATACTATTATTCTATTTCTGGGAAATTGAATGAGACACACAGAACCATCAGGTGACCTTTTGTACACCTGATAGTGGAATAGGAAAAAAAAAAAACTCAGGTTTCTGAAATGCAAAACCTATTTCTTTTAAAATAGTGATCCTTCTCAGTATTGGGTTAACAATAAAAAAAAAAATTAATCATTTCATGTTTTGCTGAATCTTAAGAGTATCAAAAAGGATTAGTGAAAAAAGAGTCTGAAGAATGAAAACCAGAACAGATGTTGAGACCAGACACATGGGTTTCCAGCCTCAGTCTTGCATTTATTGTCCACATTACTTGGAGAATTGATTTAACCTCACTGAGCTTCAATTTTCCTTCTATAAAAATATAGAGTTGTTTTGTGAACTCATGGAATAATATCTGAAAAGTACCCATAAGCAGAAGATAGGTACTTCATAAAAATAACTGCTATGAAGACATTAATAGTGACAATGATGATGACAATGGTGGTGGTGGTGGTAATGATGCTGATGACAATGGTTCTACTGCTAAGTAACTCTAGAATCTTAAACAGGTCTCAGAAATGTGTACACGTGAGTAGCAAAGAACAGAGAGTACCTATGTTCAAATCCCATCTCCACTGCTTATTTGTACCTCATGTTCCTTATCTGGAGAGTACAAAGATAAACCAAGTTAATGTATCTAAAGTGTTTAGAGCAGCACTTGCCCATAGTAAACTTTTCCCTCTCTTAAATAAAGCCATTGGACAAAAGGATCTGCAAGTTCAAGTTCTATTATGTCACCTGGTCAGGATTTCCAATCCAAAAGAAACGCAGTATGGTCAAAAGTATACAGTCTCTAGTGTCAGAAAGAGTTTAGTTCATATCCAAGTTTTGAAATGCAATGGCTACATCTAGGATAAGTTAATATCTCTGGTCCATGATTTCCTCCTCTACTCATTAAAAACTCAGCAAATATTTTATTGATATTTATTGTGCCAAGAACTATTCTAGGTGAGGATCATAATGTTAGTCATAGCATTGTTAGAAGAATTATGAAAGAATACAGGTTGTATGCCCAAAGTATATCTGACATACAGAAGCACTCAACAACAGCAGCAGTGTCCTACCCAAAAGGCTGATGTTATCAAAATCAAGCTCTGGAGGCCTCTAGCACCTATTGCCTCACTGACAAAATACCCCACCATCATAGTTTCAAACCACCCCATTAGGTTTTGTAGCATATCTACAGAACCACAAACTATGTCCACAGTTGTTCACCAAAGTCTCAAGAAAATAACTTTCTCCATGGTTCTAGTTCAAAAAAGACTTCAGGTATACAGATGAACAGAATTGGGAAAAAGCCCTATCAGCCAGCCTTCTGTTCCATTATGTCACTGCACTAAAGTGAAAGAAGAAGGTTCCCTACTCTTTTCTGGGACCAACTCTCATAGTTAAGAATAGGGGATGAACTTTGGGCTCAAAGTTCTAGGTTCAACACCTTCTACTTCCTCCTAGCTGTAGCAGCTTGTCCGAGTCACATTAACTTCTCACATGTGCCTTCATTTCTTCTCTGTAAAAGGACAATGAAACCTAGTTGGAAGGACAACTACGAAGTTGTGAGATAAACACTTAAGCTCTGAGCAAATGTTAGGCATACAAAGTTGAGTTAGGTGCCTTCTTCTAGGTACCCACAGACTCACTTATGGAGTAGAACAGAAAGAGCAGAGGCAATAAAATAAAGGAGATCCGAGTTTGAATCCAGATACCACTACTCCTTCCCTTTCTGACCTGGCTAATTTATACAACCTCCTGGAGCCTAGCTTTCTTTATCTATAAAAGAAAGATTATAACACCTATCACATAGGGCTATTACGAAGATTAGTGAAGCAATTTATTTAATGTAATTTTTAAAAAATAAACCCAACTCATATGTGTTCCATATTTGTGGGGCATATACTACATGCACAACATCACATTAGGTATTACCATGATACACATAGATGTGTACTATATGATCCCTGCATATGAGCTGGTTAGGAAACTATGACATAAAACAAAGGTCAAAAAGAAATGCAAGTACTTAATAACATGTACATTAAAAATAGAGGTGGGGTCAGGGAAAGGATAGTTAGTCACTTTTTGCACACTTCTGTATCATCTGAATTTTTGTAAAGCTTGTGTCATTTTTGCAATCACAAAAAAGATAATACAAATCATAAGAGTAAGAGAAAATAAGAAGTGAAGAAGATGTTAAGGAAGTTAATCACCCTTTAGAAACTTGTAAAATGAATGTATTCATTAAACATCAATCATACACCTTTGTGCCAAGCACTGTGTTATACTCTGAGATTGAAGTGGTGAACAGGTTATCCCCACCTGGAAAGAACTTACTACCTAAAACACATGAAGAATTATAACTTAATACTTCAAGAAAAGTATATTAAGAGTGTTAAGGAAACACAAGCTAACTGTGGAAAAGGGAACTCTGAGTAGATGTTGTTTTGAGATAGATCCTTAATGATGAGTAAAAGTTTATTAGGTAAAGGAGTAGGACTGTTTTTCCACACAAGAAGGTTACACCTGCAAAGGTATGAAAGGCATGTGTGTGACGTACAGGTACGATGTAAGTGTAGTGTGAATATGTATATGATGGTGTATGGTGATGCTATGTGTGAGGATGTGTGTGAGGGTGAGTTTGTGTGTGTGTGTGTATGTGTGTGAGGGTATGTGTTGCTGCGTAGGATTCTTTCTGCATGTCTGTATATATGTGCAAGAGTGTGTATTTGTGTGAGTGGATGAGGCTCTGTGTGTGTGTTGGCGTGGGTGTGGGTGTGAAGCACATTAGTAGGGAGCCAGAGGCCATGCTATGAAAGGCCTTGAAGTTCATAGTCATAGATTTGAATATGTTTTAAGTATAGAGAAACCTTTACATTTTTGATCTGGGAAATAATATGATCAAAGCTATGTTTTAGAAAGATGATGTCACATCTGTGAGGAAGGCCCATACTGGAGGCCAGGAGATGAATCGGAAGGCTCTGAGGACGATCTGGAATGGGGACAAGGAAGCTGGAGAGGAGAAAATGAATTGGAATCATTTTCCTATCACTCTTAGTTCTGGGTGGCAGGTAAGAGTGTTGACTACACTATCCTACATTTTAATTTTACCCCAAGGTTAAATAAATTTAAAAAAAAAAAAAACTTTTAAAAAAGTTGTCCATTCTGTGGACGGCAGATCTAAAAACAAAGTAGCTCCTCCAAAGTAGCTCCTATATTCAGTCTGTCCAAATGGAATACCCTAACTTGACCCAAACAAGAGTATGTTTTGGGGACCATACAAAGCATGTCTGCTAAGCAAACAGATCCCTTCTGAGCTCCAACCCCACCCCCACAACTGGAGTCCCCACTGAAGAAAAGAGAAACAGAGTTAATGGCTTTCTGCAATGCAATGTTTATCTCATAAGTAATTATCTCATTTTATCAAAGCTGAATTCTAAGCAAGTCTACCTGGAATGAATCTTTTGCAGTTTTGGGGTTTGTTGTTATTGTTGTTGTTGTTGTTGTTGTTTCACATTTTTAAAAGACATATGATAAAACAAGACTTTGCTTTTGTGGGTCTTTCTCCTCCCTTCTCTGTGCTGGAATTCTTCCTCTCTGTTTTTCCTCTACTGCCTGTGTTTTCACTGCCTCCTCCTTTTCCTTCTTATCTTCCTCCTCCTCCTCCTCTCTCATTCTCTATCTTTCCTACCTCTTTCTCAGTGTCTGACTATATTTGAAGTCTTAAGCTGTGTCTGTGTCTCTATATCTCACCTACGACTACCCCCCACATGCCTCTTTCCTCTTTCCCACCTTCCTTTCCTTTCTCCTTTCCTTCTCCCCTCATATACCTTCTCACTACAAAAAAAAAAAAAAAAGAAGAAGAAAAAAAAAGAAAACAAAGAAAAACTTCGATTTTAGAAAAGGAACAAGGTCTTTGCTAGTACAAGAGTCTGACTGACAAATATGGTCATAGTAAGGTGACCGAATCTAGCTTCAAAAAAAAAAAAAAAAAATCTTAGAAAAGAGAGAGGGCTGAATGGTGGTCCTTCATTTTGAGGAAGGCGGATGGAGCCTATGGCTTCCAGATGTCCCTGGACACCGATATCACTAGGCAGTCTTCCAACTAGGCAATTCCTATTTGCTAATAAGCCCCAGACAGCCAGTCCTCATCCCTTTCCTCTGGGAGTGAGGTGGCACTGCTGCTGTCACATTGCACTGCTCAAATACTCCTCTGGCTCAGCTAAGAGAGGAAGAAAAGCTATAAAATTCAGAACCAGCTAATGTCAGCACTGCAGGGGATCTCAGAGACCACCTGGTCCAACCTGGTCAGGTTACTAAAGGATACACTAGGACCCCAGGTCTCTAAATGTCAGGGGAATCCATTATGAGAAAACCCAGTGCTAGGACCTGTTGCAAAAATCTTCTCTGCAAACATCTCTAGGTTTTTGCCTTCTGAACAGAAATCTATTATACAGGGTCCAGAGGTATACACAGGTAGGAGAGGCTTAAAATTCCAGACAGAAAGGAGTTAAATGTACATAGTACACATTAGAAATCCACTGCATACTCCCCAAAAGGATTTGAGCAGGGAAGTCTGTCGAAGATAGGGCTGCAGTGGTGGAGGGCTTTAAGCTCTGAAGATCTTTTAATATGGCTGTATTGTAATACTGCAGTGCCTAACCCCGCCAGTCATTCCAAAAAAAGAAAAAAGAAAAAGGAAGCCCCGCTCAGCAGCATAACTTCTCAGCCCTGGAAACGGATTGTCTCCCTTTTGCACTCATTTAATAAACCACTTTATTTAACATGAGTAGGGGAAATGTGCATCCTCAGAACACAGCAGAGGAACCTCCCTCTGCAACGACGCGATTCCTCGGACATGAAACTAAAACGCATGCATTTAACTCGGCTTCCCAAAGCAGCAGCAAAGCCACTGTGAGGCGATTTGCAGGAGAGCCCCTCGGAAAGGAGGGGGATGGGGCTGGCAAGCAGGGGACACACCTTTTCTGAGCTGTTGGAAACATGCTACCTGCTAAGTCCGCCAAGACTGTGTGCTGCTAAGGGTTAACTTGCTCGGCAAAATTGATACACTTGATACACACGCGCGCGCGCACACACACACACACACACACACACACACACACATCACCCCTACTGCACCCCACAACCTCCGCCACCACTACACATTTGAATCTTGTTAATCTTAAATTCCCAGAAATTCCCTGATCAGCCCTATCTTTTCAGAACAGCCCCTCCACCTGGGCTGCATTCCCACCTCATCACCAGTGAAAGCCCAGAGAGCGGGCATAATTATTTTCCTACAAGGTTATGCCTAATTGGCCGCTAACCTAATTGATTAATCATCTCATTTTTCAAGGCAGCATCAAAGAGCCATACGGGGAGTGGGGGGCGAGGGGTGGGAGAGTAGAGAAAACATGTGTCCGGATGGCGCGAGGGGTAAAATTACAGACTGGGGGAAAGACTCCCAGCTAGCTTGCCTGGTTTCTGGACACAGAAGTGGACAGAAAAGAACAGAAAAACCGGAATGAGCAGAGAAATGCACCAAGACCACAGAAGGACTGATATGGGAGCCTCGACGTAGCCCAGCCAACCTGAGTCCAGCGAAGATAAGTTGTTTCCTCCGAGCCTGGAAGAGTTAAATGGCTGCTAGTCAATCCAGCCTTGGCTGGCGTTGGGGGAGCAAAAGCCAATCTCCACGAGTCTGCTTGGGGCCCCCGGAGGTCGCCTTCAGGCTGCGGTCACAACTTGCGCGGCTCCGCGCGGCGGCCCTTGCCCTGCGCCTTTGCGCGCCACCCAAAACTTTGCGCACACTGCAGCCGCTTCCCGTCCGCTTTCCGCTGCCAGCCGCGCTCCGCCAAGTGTTGCGGACAGTGTATCCGCAGCCGCCGCTGCCCAGCTGTGGGCTCCAGACTTTTCCCCCGCTGCCTCCAATTCTCACCCAGGGGGCTTCCTCGCGGCTCCTGGAGCGCGGCTTTCGCTCTGCGGTGGGCAGGCAGTGCCGGCGCGGCGTTCCAGATGACCACTTCGCGGAGTCTGGGCAGCGCCAGCGTCGCAGATTGGCCCCGCGGCCGCCCCCGCCCCGGCGCGCCCACCCCGAGCCTCCCACCCCCGGGCTGACGGGCTCAACACCTTCTCCTACCTTCCAGCCACCGAGGACCACACTCTCCGCTCAGCCCTCCTGGCTCATCCTCCGGCTGCAGGACAGGGCGAACGGGCTCCGCTTTTGTTCCCTGGGGCTAGCAGGTCCGTGTGGGGCCAGAACGCCCGGGAGATGTAGCGGAGCTGGGTATCCCGAACAGGGGAGGCTCACTGCCGGCAGCTCTGCCAGCAGCAGTAGCGGGAGTAGCGGGAGTAGCAGCAGCAGCAGCAGCAGCAGCAGCAGCAGCAGTAGAGATACTGCCGGCTCTCTGCAGGCCACATCTTTCATACCTTATACATCACTACCGCATTCCCCCGAATAGGGGAGCCGCACAGCATTTCGTAACACAGCACAGAATGCAGGAGCCGCGCAGCAGTGGCAAGGCCGGACCTGGCTAGGATGTGAGCAGTGCGAGGAGTGAGAGACCTCAGCACCCGCCAACAGACTCCCTCCCTGCTCTGATCATAGCGAAGCCTATAACTTGCAGCCATTCTGCTGTCCTCACCCTTCGGAATTGTCTCTTCTCCAGGGAAGTCTGAACTTTAGGCCAAGCAACAACGGTTAGGGGAGAGCTCTCTCCCAGCTGGCACGGTATCTTGGCCTGCACGTGCTTTTACAGTCTCTTCCTCTCTGGAGTCATGACACATGTGAAGCTTTGCAGCAGCAGACACACACTCTCTTGTATGTGTGTGTGTGTGTGTGTGTGTGTGTGTGTGTGTGTGTGTGTGTGTGTGTATTCATTCCCCAGAGACACTTTTCTGCACTCCCACAATCAAGTGTGTGGGCACAAGAGACAGGGCTCCAGCTGCAGTTGTGCAACCTTAAGCAAACTGCCAAATGATGGAGCCTCCATTTATTTCTTCATCTGCAAAATGGGAATCAGATTATGTCTCATAGGACTGTTGTGAGAATCAAGTGAGATAAGCATAGAGCTTGACACGTGAAGTGATAGAAAATGACAGGGCTTTTCTTCATTCATGCAGGGCACATCTGCCCTTCCTGGGATAATAACATATCAGTAACCATCACTCATTCAATATATATTTATTGTGTGCTTACTTTGTGCCAATCTCTATTTTATGGAGTAGGGTAGAGCTTTCAAAATGACAGAACACTAACCCTTATTCTCTTGACAATTGCTCCCTAGTATGAAGACACAGAAAAACAAGTAAATTTGCAAAAGCAAACAAACAAAAATCATAATAATCACTACGACAACAATTTAAAAAGATGGTGACATGTGCTAGGAAATGACTGGACTAGGTCATCATCCGGGTCAGTTGAAAAAGAACTCTGAGATGACAACCTGAGAACTGTATGACAAGGAGCCAGGCATGAAAGATCTGGGGGGAGCTTTAAAGGCAGAAGAAAACAGCAAGTGTGAAGGCCCTAAAGCAGGAATGAGTTGAATGCCTGTGGGGAGAAGAAAACCAGCTGTGGCTAGAATGTAGTAGAAGTGGTCATTAGTGGTAAGAGAATGAGGTGGGGAGGTAAGGGAGAGAGGCTGGTGTTATGAGAAGTCAGTAAGTCAATTAGACTTTATTCCAAGTTTGGAATTCAGAGGGATGTGATTGTTCAGGGATTGGAGATAGTAGTACTATTTGCATTTGTAAAAGCTCACTCCAGCTGCTATGCAGAGAATGGAACTGGAGGGGGCTTAGGTGGAAGCAGGGAAACCAATCAGAGGTTCCTGCAGTGCTGAATAAAAGTCCCTAGGCTGCACAACCACAGTGACCTCCCCTTATCTACTACGTCTGCTAGAAACAAAAGACACTTAACAGGTAACCGGGAAGCTTGAATGTGAATTTCTTCCACCATTCTCTGAATATCCTTTTCCTCAACTGGAAAATGTAAATAATAATATATATTCTCATTAAATTATTATAAGGATTAAATGAGCCAAGGGAGTCAACTAAGTTGCTAAATAATCCTTTTTTTTATCTTTACCTTACCCCCCACTTTGAGCTCCTCCAGGGGGCTCCCTCAGGGGCCTCCAGAGTGCTCCTACAATACCTCTATCCCTGTCTAGGAGAAGGAAGGATTGTCATCCCTACCCTGTAAATGGCTTGTCCAGAGCCTGGCAGGGGTATGCTTCTGGGCCCAGGAAGAGTTCTTCTCAGCACCTGGGGAAAGACTTACATTGGTAATGCTGGCCCCTGCACCCATCTGTCATCTTCTCAAACAGGAAACTGATTTTCATTTTGTTTAGGCTCTTTTGAATTTTTTTTTCTTTCTGACACCCTCATCTAGTTCGAAACATTCAGGAAGGACATCATATGAAGCATTTGAAGTATAAAAATAGAAGAGGGAAAAGGCCTGGGGGAATGGGGGGGCGGGTACATAGAGCCAGGGATGGCAGGAAAAAAAAAAACAGTCCTTTCTCTCTTAGCAACAGGAGGAAAGGTTCTCACTGAGACACATGCTAATCCTCTCACATCTGTACAGTATAACAGATTCCAGAGGCCTTCAGAATCTCTCCCTAATTGATACCACAGGAACTCAATGAGGTGAAATAGGTATGTTTGGATATTGTGCTCCTTTGACAAATGAGGGAGTTGAGCCCCAAATAGGTAATATAGCAGAGTTTGTACTTGGACCCAGGTGCTCTTGACTTTCTCTCCCTCCATGCCAGAATGTTTCAAGTTGCCCCAGCCTAATAGTGCTGCCTCATTTCTAGGGCCCTGGAGCATTTATCCAGTGGAGACCCAGATCTGTGGGTCTCAAAGGTACTCAACCCATTCCCTGTAACCAGCTCAATCTATTGCAATCCTCCCCATCTTTCTCCAAGCCAGTTTCATTTGGATGTTAGGACACTGAAATTCAAACAGGAGTCTTCATTCCTCAGGAGTCCTAGAAACTGATTTAATACCTCACTGCTGCTAGGTTGGAGATCAGGGAAAGAACAGACACTAATGGATGAATCTTTGGAATGCTGCATGGTTTATCAGAGAGAATGTGAGACCTGACTTTGAATTTAGTCAGACCTGACTCTATCATTTATTGTGTTCTTAAGCTAGCTATGAACGCTAAGTTTTAATTATCTCATCTATAAATTAGGGTCACTGTCTGCCCCCACGGGTTGTTGTGAGGACTAAAAGAGATACTACAAGGGGGGCATTCAATATATACAGTGCACCTTAAATGTTAGTATCCTTTTTTTCTCCCATCCTTCCATCCTTGGCATAAATATTCTCATTGTGGCTGATTTCAAGTCACCAACATGATGTCACTGAATGTGGATTTGAGAGGAAATGTGCATCATAGATCTTGTGAGCCCACGCTGGCTGAACTCAGCAAAGCATTGCCCACCACTCGTAAAAATCAACTCCAAACAAGAGAGCAACACTTTACAGCTCACAGAACGCTTCATTCTAGATCATCTCCTGTGATAGTCATGAGAATCCTTGAAGGAAAATGTCATCTCTGTATCTGACACAGATGGGGAAGATGGGACTGGGAGGGACTGAGCAATTTGCCCAAAGTCAGACAAGCAGTAAGTAGAAGAGCCAGGACTCAAGCCTGGGCCTTCTGGCTCCAAATCTGGGGACCTTGCCACCTCTGTACCGTTCATTCTCTGTGAGATGGCTGCACAAGACACTCTCCTGTCTCTTTCAGTGATAAGATCCCAGGGCCTGAGCCTCTGTTTTTCAATCTGTTAGGCAGGAATAGTAATCCTGGCCCTGCCTTCTACATAGATGCCCCGAGAATCAAATGAGATAATGCAGATAAAAGTGCTTTGCAAAGCACAATGTACCCTACAAGATAAAAATATGAATATTACGGTTAGTGGCTGGAGGAAAAATATGGGAGCAATAAATCCCAGGCCCTGTGGGGACTTACAACCCATGGGGCAGGCAGGACCACCCTGAACACAATCACTGAAAATCTACATTCAAAGGGAAATGTAACAAGATACACATTCAGTCCCCTTTTAAACGCTTATTGGCACAAAGACAATTGAAGTATGAAGCAGGAAACAATGTAGTTGTAATTACAGGAATAGACTGTCAGAATTGTTCTTCAGAAGCCTTATTGCTTTTCAATTTTGCTGTCTACAGAAATATGGTCATTCCTTACTCCAATGCTGCTCTCTATCCCACTCACCTCTGTCTGAGAGGTCAGGATAACCAGCTTAAAGCAAAGGGAATTTATTGGCCGGTGTCACTTGGCAATCCAGGGTGAAGCCAGCCTAGACTTCATTGATTCCAATGATGTCATCATGTTTCTAATCCGTCCCCCACTCCCCTCAGCTTTCCTGTTTCTTCCCCTCCCTACATTCTCTCCACTGCAGAAAGCTTTCCTCCTGTTGAGGGTGGGTGAGGACATGATTACCAAGAACTCCAGGCTTCTAGCAACTCTCTCCCAG
The DNA here is from genome assembly GCA_028627145.1 of Eidolon dupreanum. Lineage (NCBI taxonomy): Eukaryota > Metazoa > Chordata > Mammalia > Chiroptera > Pteropodidae > Eidolon > Eidolon dupreanum. The sequence goes on from CM053502.1 coordinate 34,824,653, forward strand.
TTCAAACAATGAATCCTACTGGGAGGTGGGGGAAGTTCTGCTTCTCCTGGATTAAGTTATATACCTAATTCTCCACTGATAGATAGTCAAGGATAAACAGATACCATGATTGGCCAAGCTTAACACAGACCCAATCCTGTGGCCCAATGTCAATGAGTTTGGATTGGGGAGAGGTAGCCCCCTATTGTAAAAAGGTCCTGTTACCAGGAAAAGGAAAGGAGGACCAGGGAGACAAAAGTGACAGGCATCCACTGTGGTGACAGAGCCAAATTCTGACACTGGCTTCCCTGATTTCGAAGCTGTTGCCCTTCCCATGATGCCAAATGTGAGCTAACAAGCAGGTTGAACTGGAATGACAGAGTATACACTCTATAAGTGAAGAACAATGTCTGACTTATTCCTCAGCACTCCACATATTTTACACTCTCAGTTAATGTTTATTGAGTGAATGACAACACGGGTTGGCAGAAGAGGGAAGGATTCTGAGTCCCTGTAGGTGATGAACAGAAAAGAAGGCTGGGACTGATTACTGATGGAGGCCATGGGTGGACCTGGATGGAGGCTGTATTTGCTACATATTTGCTGACTCTGCTTGTAACCCAGACTCAGTATAGCAAGATTATCACTTTCTATAACCTGGAGACTCTCCTTTAGTTTTGCTGCTTAATACCGAGTATCATTCTTTAGAAAACTGCATTTCCAACTATGCTAGAAAACAGTGTCCAATTCATATTGGCCTCATAGTATCGACCACTTAGGCCATACACATCCTCTTACTTGTCTTCATCATGACTAATGGCAACCCTTGCTAGGTGAATGCTCCACAATATGAAGAGCTGGAGGGAAGGGGAAAGGGGAGATTACCAGATTGAGAGTGAGAAGGCAGGTGGTTCTAGTTCAGTTTTGGCTGGTAACTTGATCTGGGCCTCTGTTTTGGACTCAACTATGTTCATCAAATACCTAGTCCATTTTCATTTGATTCTTATAATAAGCCTGTGAGGTAGGAATTATTATGTCCATTTTGCAAACAGGGAAACTGAGATCCAAATAGATTAAATTAACAAGTCTAAGCTCCCCTGTTCTGAGGTAATATGTTCAGGATTCAATTCTGGAACTTCTTGGTCCCAATGATCATGCTCTTGCCACTGCATCACTGCTGCTTCTCCAGGGCCTTTGGCCACAGAGCTCCGTTGTGGTATCTGTCAAAGGAGGGGACCCTTCCTGCTCAGCCCTTCACTGAGGGAGAGAGGGGACCAAGAGCAATGTGCTACATTTCCAAGAAGGCGTATTTTTCTCCCTCTTCAGTGGAGGTTTAAGAGAACATTCTTAACTTTCGATGGCATTGTTGCCAAAGACTATGGGCCCACAGTTGCCGAGGTGATTAGAATGACAGCATGAGGATGAATTCAATAAGAAAGCTCCGTGGAGTTCTGAAGATGGTATAGGCCTGCCCTTACAACTGCAAGCCTCTGGTGTCATCTACCCACTCTCCATGGGTCAGCAGGTAGACAGTGCAGTGCCCTGAAAGGATGCTGGTAGGTTTAAGGAAAGAGGGAGCAAGATGGGGAAGACAAAGGGTGGGAGCTTTAAAGACTTAATAGATGTTGAATTATGGAGGTGTATTCAGAAATGTGCTCAGATTGCAATCAGAGACATCTGTTACAATGCTGCAATTTATGATGCCCCTATGTGTGCATGAACTCATTGAACCCTCCCCCTGTCCCCACAGTCCATTACTTTAGCACCATATTTATATTTTGTGTTTGCCTAACTGTTGTGCCCCACTAGGCTGTGGACTTTGTGTTGTTCATTGCCACATCCCCAGAACCTAGCAGACAGGCTGGCACTAATATGGGCCTGGAAAACAATTGATGAATGAATGAACATGCTGTGTAAGTGCATGAACAAGAATCCATCCAGGCTTTCAGACTCTGAGTCCACAAATTGATCTCTCCCACCTTTCTGAACTCCTATAAAAATTATTGCCTGGTCATTAATTTGACACTCATGTGCTGACATGCACCATTTCGAGTGGTTGTACTGAGCTATAATTTGAAATTTTTATTGTTATTAAACATTTCACATGGGGATTTATGTCTTGTTTACACAACTAGACTGTGAGCTCATTCATTCATGCAACAAGCGTTCATTGAATCATGCATTTGGCATTGTCACATGCATTATCTCATTTAATCCTCCCTCTTTCTCCATGAAGGTATTCATTTGAATCCTACTGTGTATCACAGGCACTGTGCTGAGGCTAGGATATCATTGATCCTCAAAGAACTCAAACTCAAATGCCCTCAAGAGCTACATTAGTAAGCTCAATGAGTGAAACAGCTGACTGCTAAGAGGCTGTGCAGAGGTGCCCGGATGAGAGGGTAAGGATGAGGTGAAATCCAGCCCACTCTGCCCACCAAACTATGCACTGGGGCTTAGGGCTAGGTCAGACTGTAGGTAGAAATGCCTTTTCCTTCACTGGAAGGCACTTTGCCTTGCCAAGCCAGCACTTGAGACAGCAAGTGGACAAGGGGTTACTTTTTTCTAATTTGTATAAGGGCACTGCATTGCTAAGGGAAGGCCTATTATGTTTGGTGTGTGTTGAAGATAGGAAATAAACATTAATGTGCACACCTACCCCAAAGGCATTAAAGTCAAACAGATTGTTGCACAAACAAAATACTTCTGTAAAACGTTTTCCACTTGGAACTACCCCTAGTTTCTAATTGATTCCTTAAACAACCCTACAAAAAAGACATTAGCCATCTAATCTTACAGTTGGGACAGCTAAACCTCAGAGAGCTGAAGTGATGTCTGTGAGGTTAGTTTATGATTCGAGGCTCAAAGAAATTAAGTGCATGCTAGGACTGGAACTCAGCTTCTATAAAGTAACAGGTCCTGGGCACCTCTACTTGATCACAGGGTTTCCACAAGAACACCCAGCATCCAGTGCGGCATTTAGTCAGGGCCAGGGAAGATTTGCTGACTTGGGTTTTAAATGTGTGCTCTTGTTACATGGAGTCCTCACCGCAACACTCCCTCCACACATGCACACACATCCAAGGATAACGCAGGCGTTCCCCAGGACTGGTAGGCTCTCCTGTCCTGGCATAGCAACCGCAGGGCTCTTCACACACCAGGAGGAGTCTGAGAACCCCGTGAAGGAGCGGCTGTGTCTGTCAGCCTCACAGGCAGTGACGAGTCGCTGCAGACAACAGACACGCCGGGGGCACCAAGGACCCATTCTGTTTACTTTGCCTCCCTACTGCTCAGTTGTTCAGTGCAATCTGTTTCAGAAGTTCAGTCAGTGAAAAGAGTGAAAAAGAAGAAAATCCTTTAAACCAATTGGCCAAGATATTTAGCTGGGGGCTTCCTAGCAAAATGAGCAGAATATGATTTCCAAGGCCAGCAACTAAACAAGGTTTGGTCACCAAATCACCGCGTGGCCTTGGGCCAGGCACCTGACCTTTCTGGGCTCGGGTTTTTCTTTACAAACTTGGGGCATTGAATTAGATGGAGTCTGAGGTGCCTGGCAATTCTGTGGGCTATGGTTTAATGACTTTTGGCAAAATCGGACATGGGGAGAACATCACGCCACTGAGTGGAAATAATGACATGGTAGATAGATGAGGAGCCCAGACCTCAAACACCATCAACACTGATAGCTTTAATTGAATTTCCTGTTTGTTATCTTTACAGGGCCAGGGATGTTTTCAATTAATACAAGTTCATAGGT
>CM053502.1:34828888-34843933 GCA_028627145.1 Eidolon dupreanum
TTTTTTTTTTAAAGCCTATGAGTAAAAGACAAGGAATTTGGAATTTCTAACTCCTACCTGGCACTCTCCAGCTACATCATGTTGGGCAAGTTACTAAGATTCTCTCAGTCTCAGCTCCTTCATCTCTAAAAGGGAAGAAAGTGGAGAATGAGGAGGGAGGATGCCTTCCCTTGGACCTTGTGGAATTGATGAGTTTCAAATGAGATAATGTTCATGAAACCCTTGGGGACAGGAAGTGGGGATGGCAGTCAAGGAGCTCACTGTTCAGTTACAGAAGCAAGACCAAGAAAGAAATCTAACAATCCCTGATATGGTCTTACTGTGGGGGCCACAGACTGCAAGAGCCAAAGAGGCTCAGAGAAGAGACCCACAATGGCTACAAGGGGAGGTAGAAAGGGCCTTGCCTTTGTGAATAAATGGGGGTTGGCAGAGATGAGATAGGCATCCAATTAATGGTGAAACAGGCACAGACTGTGTGTTTGGGAAGGAAGGCAAGTTGGAGCTAGTGAGAAGGAAGGAAATGCCACTGACTAAATCATTATCAGGTGCAAACGATCATAACTTGATATAAGTAGGATGGGACCTCACCATGAAGGGCGTTAGGAAGGGGTAAAGGAAGGATACCCATTTTATTTTCTGACTTTTGATGTGGGCATCTGTTATCTTTACCAACCCAGCATCCATTTATTCCGATTGTCCTGTAGGGAGCCTCTACCCCCACAGCCAATTCCAGGGACTGGAATTGAATATGTCTGAAAGTTTACCCAGGTTATGAAGGCTAAAATCTGAAATTTATCCTTGAATATTTTGCCATCCAGAGAGCCCTAGAGTTCCATAGATTCTACCTCCTCAGTAACCCTCAGATCCACCATTTCTCTCCATCTCACTGTTCCCCTCACCAATCCAAATCACACTCAGCTTCATCTGAGCACTTACATTGGCCTCCTACCTGGTGTCCTTGCATCCACTCCCTTCCCTCCAATCCAATCTACTTCCTGAAGCCAGAGTGGTTTTCTCTACAGTGCAGATGTCCCTATCTTATTTAATACCTTTTGATGGCTTCCCATTACCCAGAGTATAAACTCCCAACTCTTTACTGTAGCAGGTCTCTGTTTATCTGGCATAGACTCTAGATATAGGCTGTTTACGTGCCGGCTTTGTAATCTTAGGCAAGTTATTTACCTTCTCTGTTCCTCAGTTTCCTCATTTGTAAAATGGTTATAATAGTACATACTTTAAAAGGTTGTCATGAGGATTAAAAAGTTAATATATGTAAAGCACTTAGAACAATGCCTGGAACATTGTAAATGCTTTTTAATTGTTGTTGTAATCACCACCACCACCACCACCACCACCAATATCATCATCATTTTTGTATCTCATAATCTTTCTCTTTTACTCTCTGCTATAACTATACTGAGATTTAATTCCTCCTGACATAATATCTCCCCTCAGAATCTTATATGTTAACCCTCTACCAGGGAAATTACCCTTAGTCTGTACACCATGATCTTCACCTTTTATCTTTTATTTTTCTTTATTTAAAAAAAGTTTCCTATTCATTTTTCCTCTTGGGCTTTATATTCACTTTTTTATCTTAAGCCTCTCTTCCTCAGAAAAGCCTTCCCTGACTGCCTCAGATGGGAGTAAGATGCCTGTTACGTGCTCCCACTGCACCTGATACTCCTCAGCTTTGTTATATTCATCACACTGGTAGTTACTTATTCAATACCTCTCTTACCCATGGACTGTAAACTCCTTAAGGGCAAGGACCAAGTAAGTCTCTGTCACCACTGCTCCACCTGCCCCACTCTTCACTCCATCAAGTTAAACATAAAAGGTGCTAACATGTTTCACAACACTTCCTTTTTCTACACCCTCTCATTTTCATAGTGGAAAACATTCCTTCTGGTGGAAATAAGTTTCCACTTATTTATAGCACTCTTTTATTTGAAATTATTTTTTAAAAAACTAACGAGAAGATCACATTTTAATCCAACTAGCTAAATTATTTAAAATATTTATAAGGGCTATTTTCAGCCTCTGTTCTAAAAAAGTAGGGAGGAGGAGTGGGGAGCAGACTACAGAAGCCATGCATGATTTAGAATTAGCAAAGCCTTCGGAAAGACCATCAAAAGCTGCCACTCTGCCCACTTGAAAGATGTTTCCCAAAATAAAAGGCATGCCATCCACTGACACTTGCATAGTCTCGAAACCATGTGCATTCAGCCTTGTGCCAAAAGGGTTGAGGGAGAAGAGGAAGCTGCTTCTCCAAGCTCTGTCAGCAGCCGCTTCTGAAGCTGCCATAGCAACAAGTATAGGCTAAATGGATCCATCCATATTAGGTGTGAACTGACTCCAGACAAGGAAAATAGCATGCAGAGAAGAAGCCAACTTTGCTGGGAAACTCCTAGGGAGTGATTTATAGGTGACCTACCCCCTGACTTCTACTTCCCAAACTACCATGTGAGTAATAGCATAAAAGAGTAAAAAAAAAAAAAAAAAAAAAAAAAAGCTTTCATTCCTTCAGATAGACATACAACCTTGCTTGATAAAACTGTACTAGAGTCCTCCCACACCGCCAAAATCCCAGCACCCTCCCCTCTTGTTCTGATTCTCAGCTGCCTCCGTAGCCCATCCATCTGTCAGTGCACATATGGGTAAAAGAGGCATGCCAGAAAGCAGAGAGAAGAAGGATTTGTACTTCATAAGCATGTTCTCAGCAGAGGAGTAGAAAATGTTTTCTACCAAAACTGAGAAGAGGGTGGTGGGTCCGTGATAGTATCTTCTCAGCTCAAATGACCCTTCAAATCTAGATGCCACTCTGTCATTTGGATTCCAGTGGCAGAACTTGCCTCCCTTCCCACAGCATCTCCTTACCTTGACTATCCAACCACTTCCTTCCACTCATCCATTCCCACCCAATAACAAGATCCTGTGTGGCATACTGAGTCTCACCCCCGCATATGTCCTTGTCTGTACTTTTCCAGATTCTCCTCTTCAGCACTGAATGAGTTCAGATCAGAACTCTGATCCATAGTGACCATACGACCTTCAGCAAGTTCCTTCAAAACTGTGTATCAGTTTCCTCAGCTGTAAAACAGGACTAATCACACTGTCAAACTTATAGTTAAATTGTAAGGATTACATGTGATGATACATACACACCTCTTAGCACAATGTCTGGTTTATAATAAATGATCAGTATTGTATGACTTTTCACAAAGCACTATTCTCTTAATTATTCATTATTTATTAAATTTATGAAAAATATTATAATGCAAATTTTTTTAAAAAAATGATCAGTGTTATATTTTTTCCACCCATGAACTTCATCTACCAGCTCACCTGGGAGCTGCCTACAATATCTAGTCTTGACAAATTTTGCCCTTGGAGAAAAGACCATGTTGCCTCATTCAGCTCTGCCTCACAGATTTGTCTGTGGTCCCAGTTACCTAATACAGGGTACCTGGCTCAATGTAGGTATTTAATATATGCTAGTTATAAAAATGCATGGACTGATGGATAGGTGCACGGATGGACGGATGCGTAGATGAGTAAATGCACGTATCTTTTTCTTGCCACATTAAATCAGGGACAATCTGGTTCCCTGACAAGCCATCCAACAGAGAAAAGTTGCCCAGGTGTGATTCACGGACTTGCTTAGTCTTCGGGTCTTTTCTGACCAGAGGCTGCTGCATGGAGTTGCCTTGATGTTTCCTTCTCCATCAATATGGAAACTTGAGAATTTGGCTGAAGTTCTGGTATTTTGTTTTATTTCTCTTTCTTTTCTTGACACTGGGGCTCCTTTACTTACTCTCCTTAAGTGCCAGCATAGATCCCAGCTGGCCCATTGGCTCAGTTAACCCTTTCCACCCTGCCCGTGTATGGCTCTGCCAATTCTCCATATTGCTTGGCTTTGTTGTAAACCCACATGGCTCTGTCTCATGATGTTTACACAGCCTCGCTGAGAACCAGGACTAAGCACAGACCTGGAAGAAAGGCAATGCATAAGACTTTCAAGTGCTTTCCCTTGTGCCCATGGCGCCGCTAAGATCATTTTGTAAATGAGAAAACTGAAGCTTATAGAGGTGAAGTCACACAGCTGGGATGATATATGGAGCCAGACTCAAACCCTGGCCTTCTAACCATTGAGTGCGTGCTTATTTCGCCACATTCCAAATTTTCTCTTTGTCTTTCCTGTGAGATGGAGTTTTTCCTAGCCTTCCTTCTGAACCATCTTCATAGCCTAACTTATTATCTCCTAACTTATTGCCTCCTTATTATCTCTAATGGAACAAAGAGGTAAACTGAGGCTCATAAGTAATAAGGGATCTATGTGATCATGAAGATGATGGAATCCATCCAGATGATGAAATTCTGGCCAACACCACATAATAAAAAGCAGCAGAACTAGTACTAGAGTGGACACTTTCTGACTCCTTGAGGTCTAATCTAACTCCATAGCATCATCTGCTTACATTGTAGTGGCACTCACTACATATGTTTAAACCACCTGTTCATACATCTGCTCACCATTGTCTAAGACTTTCTTTATGACACTATTCCAGACATTTATTGCTGTATAACAAACCACCTTAAAGTTTATAGTCTTAAAACACTTTTTTTAAAATTATATCTCACAGTTCTATGGTTAATTTGGCTCAGCCAAGCAGTTCTTCCTTGGGGTCTCTATGTGGTTACAGTCAGTGACTAAATCCAGAGTCACCTGAAGACTCTCTTGGGCTGGATGCTCAAGACAGTTCATTCATATGGCTGGCAGCTGATGCTGGCCCCTGGCTGGAAACTCAGCAGGGGATATTAACCAGAGCATCTATTCACGGGACTGGGGCTTTGCTCAGTATGGTAACTGGGTTCCAAGAACAAGCGTTTCAAGAAATCTGATCAGGAGCTGCAAATCTTCTTACGACCTAGCCTTAAAAGTCTCACTATACCACCTGCCTTATTCTATTGATCAAGAAAGTTACTAAAGTCAGCCAGAATTCAAAGGAGTGTCATGGTCTGGCTTCCAAGACTCCTTAGCAAATTCTAAATCGTTACGAGACTTCTATTTAATATCCATTGGCAAGAACAGCTGTTCTTTTGTTGACATCTTTAACATATCACATAAAGAGAGGGCCTTTTAATCATCTTTGTGGTCTCAACACCTTGAATAGCAAGCATCTGATATACATAAACAATAAATATTTGTTGACCAGACTCAAACTGATGGATTGTGTGCGATGAAAGACATTATTCCAGGAACAACTTTAATGGTCGCCACTTACTCCCTTGGAATCTCTTGGTGTCTTTTACTCCAAATAACATAATTGCATTTTTAAAAAATACTTCTCCCAGCTCATCTGAAGTTTCTGTCTATATCTCTTTAGCAACAAGGAAGACATCAGCACAGCAATATCATGAGAGGAGAATTTTTCAGGCAGGCTGGTTATGCATATGGGCTCTTGAGTCAGACTAAGTTTGACATTCCTGGCTTTATCCCTTTCTATTATATACGTTTAGGCTAAACTTCTTATGTATCCATTCCTCAACCATGTAATGGGATAATAAAAGCATCTACCTCTAGAGTTATCATGAAAAGTTCATTTAGTATAGTGCCCAATATATATTAATTGCTCAATAAATATTAGCCGTTACTTTCAGGCTTTCTTCCCCGTTCTTACATTTGCATTGAATAAATGCCTCCTTAGCTTTTGCCATCCATTTTTCTTTCCTTTGTCTTTCCAAGTATCAGTTCTTACTTTTTCTAGGTATCTCACCTTTTTTCTTTTATTATGCCTGGATTTGTACAGAATTTTATACTTTTCAAAATACTCTTGCATCAACCTAGAATATCACCTTGGCATCTTTAATAAAGGTAACAAGACTGTTGCAATTATTTCCATTTTATAGATGACTGTACAGAGGCTAAAAGATGTGAAATGTCTTGTTTGTGACCAACATAGTATATTATCAAAGCAGAATCAGAATCCAAGTGCCATGGTTTAGATTCTAATAATTTCCCCAATAACCACATGGTCTCTAATGATGTCACCAAAAGTCAGATAACAGATAACTTCAAAGTCTAAAGGTAGTCATTAAAGTTTGGGCTTTCACAGGCTTGATAGTAGAAGTTTTGAATATTTACCTCTACTTAATTACCAAAATGGACGTAAGCTTCTAGAACAATTTAAAAGGCAATTAATTTTCCTAAAATAAGAGCAGCTGTTCTTGCTAATGGATATTAAATAGAAGTCATGTAATGATTTAGAATTTGCTAAGGATTCTTGGAAGCCAGACCATGATGACTTTGTAGCTAATTCAGGGAGGCAGGTGCCCTCTCCCCTCTGGATCTAATTCATGGCTAATGTGAATTCTCTGGTTTGAGAATCTATGCCAAAGGCAATAACACAAAGCATCTTGATATGAATCCAGCACACTCAAAAGATGACCCACAGAAAACTGAGTAATCCTTCCAAGTATGTGGCATTAGCAAATGAAGGTATTCACAATAGTAGCCAACATAAAAACTTTCCAACAAGCTAGAGACAGCACAGTATGAGAAGGGAGCACTGGATTGGGAATGAGAAATAAACGCAACATGTTTTAAGTGCTATCTTGTTCAGTTCAAAACAACAAAGTGAGCACCCACTTGGTTGTTGTCTTTATAAAGAGACATGTAAAAATGATAGGCGTAGAGTAACATAGGAGCAGCTGGAAGGGATGGCTAATCCACATTGGAGAAAGGGCTGGGAAGAGCAGAAGAGGCTTTCTGAAGGAGATGTCAGTTGATCTGAATTGTGAGCAAAGTCTGTGTGTTATAAAGGCAGAGAAAAACATGTAAGGGCAACATAGGCAGAAGAAACAGTATGAGCAAGGCATAAAGCAGCATGGTGTGTAAAAGAGGAACCATAAATCACTCTGTATTACTAAAGGACAACATGCCAAGCAGGAAGCAGCAGAAAATAAGGGTAGAGAAGTAGGCATGAGATAGGCATTATGCTAAGGACTTTATACACATTATTTAATATATATGTCACAGTAGTTGTTAAAAAATTTTGGCATTTACCCCATTTTACAGATGCGGATACTGAGGCCCAAGGATATGAAAGAATTTTCTTAGCGTGTCTCTGAAGCTCCCAATATGTCTTCAGAAAAGCTACATTCTGATCACACAAAAGATGTATATCATCTTCAGGGCAATCACTCTTTATTTCAGTGTCTCTTGTCTCTTTTTGTTAAAATAAAGAGGACCGGGCAGGAGACTTTCTCAGACCACTGCCTGCTGATGCGCTTTAGGATCCTACAGTCTGCCTTAGCTGCCACTGCAGAGCTAAAACCACGTGGTTGTTTTCAGCACCATGGAGAGATGCCGCATTGCTGAGAGCTGCAGACCTGCGGGTCAGCCAATGTTGAGGAAATCAGGAGATCCACAAATCTCCCACTAAACAAGACATCAACAAGACAGAAGGGCAAGAAAATTGAACATCTAGAGAGGAGAAAGAAAGAGAAATTGTCCATCACCAGTATTTTCTCGAACAGCCACTGAGTGATATGCTGAGTAAGACAAAGTGGACTAAATAAAGGGAATAAATTGTAGCAGCAACATGTCCTTGACATCATAATACAGATGCTGTAATCATACAAGGCTAATAGTCTGAGTCACTCCACAGACAAAAAAAAAAAAAAATTGATGGGACATGCCTTGTGGCTGCTCACAAAAACTGATAAATTAAACTTACTGACCATGGCCTGGAGACAGGGGGAGACACAGTAAAATTATGTAACCAGCAGTTCATTTCCTGAATCACACAGCTTGCTCTTTCCTTTCTCTTTCTCACCTTCAAGACAGGTGCCCTATGGCCTCATGTAGCTCTCTACAACAATCAAAACTTCCTCTACAGAAAAGATCCACTATATGATTTATACTAAGGTGTAAGTGGCCACTAAAACTTAAAGAGCTATCTCTCATAGGAAAATCAGAAGCTGGAGGACTGACTCATTGTAACGTAAGCTTTGTGAGAACAGAATAGTTTACTTTCTTGTTCACAGCCTAATGGTGCCTAATATGTTATCAATAACAACGGCAATAATATTAACTAATGTTTATTGAGTTTTTACTATGCAGCAAGTGCTTTATTGTGTGTTACTTCTTTTAATCCTCATAACAGCTTATGAAATAAGTATTCTTATTATTCCAATTTTCATATGGGAAACGTGGGACATAGAGAGGTTATTAACTTTCCAGAGCCACATAGCTGGGAAAAGCAGAGGCAAGATTCAAAGCCAAAAAATTCTAAATTCAGAACCCATATTCTTAACCATTGTAGTACAATAAAGAGAAGAAAAGATTAATTAATGCATAGTGAAAACCAGAAAGATACACAGAGATACACACAATAGTAAAAGTTTAGTCAAAATTTCAAATATTATTAGTGCCTATGAGGCATTATGATGAGGATTAAGGAAGAAAAATAATAATTCATCAATTTCATTCAACATATAGGCACTGTGCTAAGCACTAAGATAAAGAAACAAAAAAAAAAAATGTGTTATAACCAGTGAGGGGCAAAGACAAGTAAAAAGAAAAGAGAATAAGATGGAATATTGATTATTTAGATAGAAGTTAGTGCTGGTGCTATGGAAATTCAGATAAAAGATACCTTTTCAGGGTTAGGAAGTTGGAGTATTACCTATGATATGTGTTTTCTGCATAGATTCTAGAAACCCCACAGCTAAGAAGTTAATGGTATATACAGGTCAAGAGATGGAAAAAATTCTTTAAGTGATATGAAAAGATTGGCGGATCATATTAGAATATTAGAGATCATGTAGCCTAACCTAATGTACTCTACAATCTGTTTATTTATTCAACAAATATTCTGCCACCTATCAGGTGGCAGGCCCTGTGCTTGGCACTATGGATATGAAAAGGAACAAGCAGACATATTTCCTGCCTTCATGAGATCACATTCTGAAATCTACACTTGAGAATGGTGAAATTGAGACCCAGAGAGGTAGAGTATCCTACATCAGATTACACAACATGACGGTAAAGCATAGACTCAAAGCCAAGACTCCAGGCCATTGCTATATCTCAAGAAATGCATATTGCATGAATGAGTGAGTAGCTGACAAGGTAAAATGAACTGTAAAACTCTTCAGTAGGCAAAAAAAGTCAGTAAGTTTGGTAATTAGACAGAAGTCATGGCTTGAATTCGGCTGAAATACACAAATACTGTCAAGACATCAGCTGGTGACCAAAGCAGCCTGGAATGCCTGAGTACAAAACCCTCCTCTCAGACATCAGTTTTCTTACTCCTCAACAACCTTCTATATTCTCAACAACCCCCTATATTCCAATGAGTTTGTGCATTTTGTTTCCATTTGGTTTTTGTTTCTGCAAATCTTCAGTCAAGCCAAGGAAAATCAAAATCAAAAGTACAACTTACTGAAGCAGCCTCAGAAACCCCAGGAGAGATGGCAGTAGTCATAAGAGGAGAAAATAAGCAAGCAAAGAATAATTAAAGCCTACACAGTGATATGGAGCCTGATTTTCATAATTCCTCCCACCACTCACGGCTGGAAAACCACAGGAGAGCCTGGCACTGGCAGGGTAACCTATAGATGACCCAGCTGCTGGTACGTGGCCCAGCTCTGCAGCATGCAGAAGGACACCCAGAACTTGAGTCTGATACCAATGAGGGTTGTTTGGTGGTACCAGATAGACAATCAGGTAGAAGCTATAAGCACCATTCCTTTTGTTGAACTGCCTCATTTTTCTCTAAGGTGGCCAGTCTTAGAAAGGCCCAAGACAAAATATCTCAGGAATGCTCTAATGAGAAGTAACCAGTAGATATTTTGGTAACATCTGCTAAGAAGGACTACTTGGAGCAGGAATGGCCCTCAGAGAGCCCTCTTTGAGTTCATGGTTATGTGAGCCCTAACAGTACGTCCTGGTGACAATGGAGCCCCTGCCCATAGATTCCTGTGCCCTATATAACTGGTGATCTATTTCATGCGTGATTCAGTCTTCCTTATTTCTCTATCTTACTCATTGCTGAGTCCTTTAATGTTGTCTATCTCACCAGATGCTAGAATCTAGTCTAAAACCCCTAGATTCAAGCAGCTGACAGCCCCCTAATTGACCCAAAGTCTACCAATAGATAAATGATATCATACTACAGAGAAGAGATGGAATTTCATCAGATAGGATTTAACCATCATTGACTATGGGAAAACTTCCCAGCTGCCTGAGGCAATTTGAACTTCTAGAAAAATTACTCATCTGTATAAATTCTATAAAATTGAATTCTTAAAATATCCATTCATAGCATAAGCAGCAGGTGGCTAAAGGGAAATTTTTATTCAACTTCTACATGTTTCAGTTCCATGCAACTCAGTTCAATTTGAGCTGAGAAATATTTATTAGGCACCTACTAAGTGCTAGGTACTGTACCTGGTCTTAAGGATACAGAGGTGAAAGAACCAGAGGTCCAACTTTGAGGAGATTACCACTTAGTAAAGATGTAGCAGAAAACATAAATCCAATTCCAGAAAGAATGTACCATAACCATGATACAGACTGCACTGTGAACTTAGAAGAGAGGGGATGGCTTCTGAAAAATGGCAAGTTTAGCTGTGATGGACAAGACTCCCTACATGCAGGGAGAACACATTCTAGATAGATGGTACAACAAAAACAAAGCTGGCATGCTGGATGTACACTATTCTAAGGAGAGAAATGGAATACTATGCCCAGAATATTGTGGGGGGTGGTAAATGATGATGAGAAGGTTTAGGGGTATGTGAGGACCCAGGTTGATTCTCCTATTCATTAGTAAATCACTTTGTAGCTATCACTGGCTGCTCAGAGATAATATTCTTTGGAAAGCTCTCCCTGGCCACCTGTTGCTGGCCTAGGTGCCTCTTCAGAACAACTATTATGGCTTTATGACTTTCCATTGCCCTTTGTCTTCTCCCCTAGACTATAAGCCACTTGAGAGCAATGTATGCCTTAGTCACTCTCATGACAAAAGGGTTTCTTGGTACACAATAGGTACTAAGAAAAAAAATTGCTGAATTAATGAATTATATTGCCTTTTTTCCTTTTGCCAAAACTTCTCACATGACTAAGAATTCTGAGGCATGGAGAAATTAAATAATTGTCTTCAGTCTCAAGGCCAGTTGTGGTAAAATTTATTTCCAGATCTTCTTGTTTCATGTGGTGGGGAGGGGGATGGAGGTGGAAAGAGCATGTTTGTAACTGTCAACTCTAGAACTAGAGAGACCACAAAAGGTTATGGGTCATTGATCAAAATCTTTAAAACAGAGAGGCCTTTCATGAGCTCCTCCATTCTCCTTAATCTCTATCTCCTCAAGCCTTGTTTCCTCTATATGACTTATATAATATATAAGGTTTTTTTTTTATTACTCTCTTCCTCTCTAAATGGAGAGTAAAGCAGAGATTTTTGTGTTTTATTTATAACTATATACCCAGCACCAGGACATGCCTGGCCTACAGTACTGTTGAAAGACTAAGAGGATAAACACTCTGGGATGCAAGAGGCAGTGGTACTATGGACAGGATATGTGGACATCAAAAGAAATGAGATAGTCAACAAGTCCATGCAGTATATGCATAGTGGTACAGAGCCTTCTGGTGGATACTCAGCCAGTGAGTAACGGTTAGTGTGGCCCTGCCCCCAAAAAACTGGTAATATGACCAGCTGTCAGAGGTTACACACAAAAACACCAAGAAGGCACAGTGTCCTGTGGAAGTAGGCAGGTGCAGGGATGATGAAAAGTGGGTCAAGGACATCTGAGGAGCAAAACACAGCCCATGCAGGTACTAAGAGGGCCAAAAAGTAGAAATGCAACAAAAAGCATGAGAACCAAGGAAACTATAGATATTGCAAATATTAACAGCTAAGGTCTCCAGTGGCATGTTCTGAAAGAGGCTCATGTATGTATTGACTGACTCCTCTGTTATTTTGCTTACGCTATTCTCTTCACCTGATGTGCTGTTTTCAGTGCTTGTTTAATTAGCACTCACTCAGATCTCAAGACTGTACCCAGGCCATTTTTTTCCCGGGAAGCTTTTCCTTCTAGCTCTTTTCTCTTGTATGCCCCCATAGCACTGCGAACACATCTTGATAATAACACTTGCTATGTTGAATTGCAACTTTAATGGGAGGCAGAACTGTTGAATGTTTAAAAACTCAGGGTGGAGCCAGACTACCTGGGTTCAAATCCCAGTCCACCTCCATTTATCTGTGTTTACCTTGGGCAAGTTACTGAACTCTGCTTCATCTCTCAAATGGGGATAATAATTAGTACCTACTTCATAAAGTTGTCCAGGAAAGGAAATTACTTAATTAAATATTTAAGGTATTTAAAAAGTGCCTGACAAATAGTAAGACTTCCATAAAATGTTAGTTCCTGGGGAGTGAAACCCACAATTCCAAAGCGTCTTCTCTAGATCAAGTACTGTGATAAGACGTTTTATATACGCCATTTCATTGTTCTTAACAACCTTGCAAGGTAAGTAGTATTTAACCTGTTTTTCACTTGAAGAAACTGCAGGTGAGCATTAAGCTTCTTTACCTGTAAAATAGGGTTAATAATGACTATCTCAGATTTGTTGTGAGAATTAAGTGAGAACATATGTGATCTGGTAGAGGAAATGGAGGTGAAGATGTATGTTTTAATGACCTGTCACTTTGTGTTATTTGAGTAGGTTGCTTCAAGTTCAAATCAATATCAGGCTCTGAAGATACAATGATGAGTACAAATATCCCCTGCCCTTGAAGAGCCCATGGTCTAGTGGACTACTGCAGTAGCCTGTAAGCAATAACTAACTTCCAACCCAACAGCACAATGCCTGGCACAGAACAAGTGCTCATGAGGGCTCTTGTATTGCCTCCAGACTCTGGTTCCAGAGTGGCCTTTGCTCAACTTCCCCTACGTTTAGGAGACAGAGAGTGTAAAGAGACTAGGACAGACACACCTAATAGATATGCTCTTATACACCCTGGCTCAGGTGGATTATAATAAATGTTAAAATTGGAGTCCCAGCAGAATAATATAGAAGCATGTGGGTAAGACAATAAATCTGACTGGTTGGGTCAGAGAAAGCTTCCTGTGAAGGTGAGATCTGAATTGGGTCTTAGATGGTATGACTTCATAAGGAAGATGTTTGAGGAAGTAGGAGCACTTTGAACAGTTTTAGGTTTGAGCTGGTGCCAGACTATTTGAAAATATGTAAACGTGGTTAGATAGAGTTCTTCACAGGAGAGGGCGGAGCTGAATAGGAATGGTGCCATAGTGGGAGATTGGGAGAAAGTCTGCCATCTCTCATGGCAGAGTTTCCCCCGTTGTCAGGTAGAATAGATGACCCTCAAAGTGTCTTCAAGTAAAATATTTTGACTAAATAAGCATTACACATCGAAAGGACTGTAAAGAACTTGATACTGCAAAGATGTTGAGGCTGTCATTTCCTCCATCATATACTGGACACTTTACATCTTCATGACAGTTCTAAGAAAAGTTGTGCTTTCCTTGGCAACCGGTTCAACATATTCAAATGGATACTATGAAAATTATAAAACTAATATTTGTTCCCCTGTTTGTGCTGGCTACTAAGAAGCTCAAAGCCAAATTTATTGCTACTTGTAACAATTGTACAGGATCATATGTTATATAGTTTATTTACTGATTCTACAGTTGTCTTCATCTTATTTTCCTAGCATTATTGTTTCTTTGTCCATCTTTGCTCATTTGTCTCATCTTTGACTTGTATTATTTGTTCTATTGAAGACACTTCAAATCCTGAGTTGAAATGAGGTAGGGTATAAATAAATCACCAACACTAAACTCTTTATTGTAGCCCCAGGCTTTCAGAGCAACAATGTACATGTCCTACAGAAGGAACCTATGCCTCTTAAGCACCTCTGTCATCATTCCAAGCCTGTAGCAGCAGGTGGGGCAGGCATTCTGCAAGTCCAGATGAGACTTGTCACTGCGCACATGCTGGGGATGCTAAGGGAAGTTGGAAATAGAAGGAATATTCAGAAGCCTAGGACTGAACCAAATAAATGCTTTGTTGAGGAGGGCATGACCCAAGCCAAAGCCTGACTCTGAGATTGAGACAGGCCTGGAATAGGCAAGAACAATGCCTTGCATCACTTTCTCTAGGAAGCTGCCCAGTCTGAAATAGATGCACCACCTCTGGGCTCCCACACCCTTCAGAGTTTGTCCCTCGTTGTAGCACTTCTCATTCCTTTATTGTAAATGATACTATGTCACTACATCTATTTACCACTCTGATTACCTCTCTTACTTTTATGTACATAAGAATCACTAGGAAATGTATAAAATGCAGACTTCTTGCTTCCAAAGAAATTTTGATTTTATGCTAGAGTGAGGCTAAGGAATCAGCATCTTCAACCAGAACCCCAAGTTATCTGAAATTAGTTATCACTGATTTGGGGACATTCTGTTTGGATTGACTTCCTGACTAAAGGGCCTGTAGCATCCAGGATAGGGTCTGGCTCAGATTATCATATCTCACTTCACAGACAAGGAAACTAAGAACTAAGAAATTACAGCTGTTATCCAAAATCGCCTAGCCATGGATTAGGGAAGCTAGGATTAGAACTCAAGTCTGAATCCCAAAAGTATGTCCTTCTCACATTCCCAAGCAATGAAGTAATATGGTTTACCTTGGCAGGCAGTATCTAAGTAGGCTATGTACCTCCCAGGAGGTATGCAAGATGACTGACTAGGGTGTGGGAAAAGCATATTGGAACTTCTATTTATATTTATTTTAATACACATTTTCTCATTTTTATTTTCATGTATTTATATAAGTACAGAGATACATGTATACAATTAATGCATAAGTAAACATGCATATATGGGGTGTGTGCTCAAAAATACTTTATTGATAGGGGTGCACAGTCAAAACCCTGGGAGGCCACTGGTTTAGCTGCCTTTAATCTGTGATAGTAACACGGTAGTGCCCAAGCCTATACACCTTAAAGA
>CM053502.1:34844433-34916397 GCA_028627145.1 Eidolon dupreanum
AGCCCAGTCATCAGGACTGAAACCCAAAATATAAAGTCCAAACCAGAGCAAGATGATATGACACCTACGCGTGGAGTACAGATAGAGTCCCACATCACTCCTTCATGAAGGAAAGTTAGTGCTCAAATCCCAGGGCAAGACTGAGCCTTCAGGTAGAAGTCAAGGGGATTAGCCCAGAAGGAGAAGAGGGAACAAGGCCTTGAACGCAAGACCTTCACAGAGACTAGAGAGGCTTGAGTGTTAACCACAATTTAGTTAATTTAATTACACTGCAAATGCTTAGGAAAGCTCACAATTTAAAGGAACCCTGTGAGGAATTCTTTTGTTCTGTAAATAATTACCCACCTCTTAATTTATTTGCTTATGTTTGGATTTTCATATATTGGGTTCATTTACTTATTTATTTATTTTTGCCAAGGAACAATAGGGCCCAACTCAGCTGGGGATGAGCAGTTGCTTTGAATTAAGCACTGTTTGGAATAAACCACAATCAGTTTAGTAAAATTTTGATTATATTAGCCTTGCAAATAGTCTTGCCCAGGGTGAGTAGCAATGTATTCTGGATAAGCAGGGGGTGAGGGGGAATCACGAATTCAGGACATATCAAGGAAGAAAGGACCCTAGAGCTGTCAGAGGTAATCAGGAATAACCTCAAATATGTGATACCCTGTTTAAAATATCTTGGCCAACTGTGTGCCAAGTGTAGCTTTGAAAGCCATCATTTGTTTAATGGTAATTTCCACTTACTGGTCATAATTTTACCTGCTGGGACCACAGGAAACAAATTTGCTCCTCAAGACCTACTCTGCCTATTTTTAGATATCTTTGTTCTTAAAATGAAAATTTCTAATTTCTTCAGCCATTCCTCTCGTGACACTCCTTCAAGAGCAAAGAACTGGTTAATGAGTTACAATATATACACTAGGCACTATAATATGTAACTTCTAAAATAATCATTATGAAGTAGGAAGAGAAACTCTTAATGTTCAAAGACGAGAGCAGATTACAAAATTGGACGGCGGCCATTTCCATATCGCTGAACACTTAAATTCATACGTGCTTTTGCATTTTATTACTGTAAAAATAATTTGGCAACTGTACAAAACACTTATGATAAAGAAAAAAGATCACCAAGTACCCAAATGACAGTAGCTTCCCAATGCTGCTCTGTGGGTAAACTGAGTTAGAATCACAGAAAGGTTGTCAAAATTAGAGATCCCAGGATAACACCTGACTTACTGAAACTTTGAGTATGAAACCTGGAATCCTGTGTTTTTCACCTGCTCCCCAGAGGGCTCTGATATATAACCAGAAGTGGGAGTCACTGCCTATTTACTACAACAACAGTAATAATTTATGTATTTCTTTCCACTCTATTTTTACATCCATATGTTTACTTGAACATTGTGATAGTACAATTTTTTCCACACTATTACAAACTCTTCACAAGATTTGACCACTGCCCTGTTGTCAGCCATCCTCAAACTTACAAATAATTTTGTGAGAAACGTCTCAGTGTGTAAAGCATTTTATATTGCAGTATTTCCTTACAATACATGTCAATAAATTAAGTTATGAATCAAAGCATATGAATATTTAAGACTTTACTTTCTCAAAAAAGATCAAGTCATTATAATTACCCAAAAGTTCTTCTGAGTAGGTCAGTCCATTCCCTAGATCTCTGTTCCCAGAATATATAATTCTATAGCACAAAACTAAAGCTGATTTTGCTAGGGAAAACATCTCAAAATCACCGATGTGCAAAGAATTCTTTGAACAAGCTATGTGGAAACCTCATTATAAGGCCAAATCTGAGGTGTCCTTGTCATAGGGCTGACATGCAGGGGAACCCTCATAACATGGATCCTTCCAGATTCCCAGAACTTGCAGGTGAGGAGGATTTGTGATAGCAGCACCCCCCCCCCCATAGACCTCCCTCTGTGGAGGAAAGAATCGGCCCTCCCTGGGCTCCCGCACACAGGTCAGGGCTTGTCTATGTGGGTGACAGGGCAGCAAAGGAAGAGCTGGCTCTTTGACAGAAATAGAAAAGCACTCTGAGTGAGCACTCACTATTTGAGGCCTCACATTCTCCTGGAGAAATAATGAGCATCACCAGTACGCTGTGGGTTCCTCAAGGACCCTTCAGGAGTCAAACAAACTGGGTTGGATTAGGCTAATTCAACAACAGTAGTCCATAAACGGAAGAAAGGTGAGGGGAAGGGCAAATTGGAAGAGACAAAGTAAAGTTTTAACGAAGATGTTGAAATGTAAAGAAATCATACATTTTAAATACCCTGCCTTAAATGGTATGTTAAGTTGACAAAGTATCTTCCCTTCTAGTGTTGGTTAATAATTTCAGGCCCCTATGAGTGGTGACGAATGTTGTTCATGCCCCACCATGTTTCCCTCAGCCCACCTCCAAGACCTCCTGTGTCTGTGATGGTCCATTTCTGGCATACGAACAGCTTCCCATCTCAATCCCTACAACTCACTGCTCCTCTGCCTGAGGGTTTCTCCAGCACTTGGTGGAGTTTGCTTGGCTGCAGAACCAGAACGTTAACTCCCAGGGACCATCTTCAACCAATGGGAACTGAGGGGTAATGAAGCAACACCCCCAGCTTCCAGCTCATCTCTAGAGACAGTTCTGAGGCATGTTCTACAGGGTTTCTCAGAGCACCACAGGGGAACTGGGCCCACCCCGTCCACTGCAGCAGCCCATCATTGATATACATGGGCTGCTTGTCTCACTTTTCCTACCCCATCACTGTGCTTCCAAAGACCACCTCTCAAATAAACTACATAACCCAAGGCTTTGCTGAGAGCTTACTTATGGGAGAACTAAACTAGGATAGTAGACAATTTTTATGCCTATTTGGCAGATTAGAAAACTGAGTTTCCAAGAGCCCCCTCAACTTTCCCAAGGTCACTAGTTGCCATGTGACAACATCAGAACCAGAAGCTAACAATCAAGTTTTTTCCACTTTACAAGGTAATTTATTTTCCACATCAAATAATAACTATGTATTGAGTATGTATTAGGTACTATATGGGGTACTAGGATCTCTGAGTCGATGAAAAAGAGTGAAATTACTGACCATAATGCAATGTCTTAAGAGTAGCAATCATGTTGTTCAATTCCATCATTTATTATTCAGCATTTATTTAGGGCCCACTGCCTGCCAGACACTGTACTAGACACTGAGAGCCTAAACATGAATGAAATCCAGCTCCTGCCCTTGAGAAGATTAGTCTCTAAAGGTTGGGGAGGAGTGGAGGAGCCAGACATAGACACAGACAGTTTTCAGTATAAAGTGGTAACTGAGAAGATAAGCACAGGATGATACAGCAGAGGGTACTGACACCCAACTCAGACTAGGGGATGACTATCAGAAAAAATGTCTGTTGGAACAGATTCAATCATTCACAGACGTAACCAGTATTCCCTGAGTCTCTACTAGATTCCAGGTGGTATGCTAGGAGCTTGGATTCCACACTAGGGCAGCATATCCTATAGCTGTAGTCTCTGCCTTAGGCTAGAGTTAAGTCTTCAAAGATGCCTGGAAGCTAGCCAGAAAGAGAGAGGAGTGGGGAAAGGCCTTCCAGATGGAAGGAGAAGCATACACGTAGACAGGGAAGCATGAAGCAGCATTTTGAGTTTGAAGTGTTTTTGCTGTGTGTGTGTTGGAGGGGGGAAGAGCATTGCTAGAACATAAATGAGAGCAAAGAAATAAGCTGCAGGTTTGGCCAGGGATCACATCAGGATGGGACCTAGGCAAACAAGAAATACAAAAATAGGAGGAGTATAGTTAACTCTGTGGGGATGAAGCTGACCTTCACAGATAGCTTCACAGAGGCATAGGCACTTGAGGTGAGCCTTAAAAATTACAAGGTATTTAGCCCCAAGTAGACAGAGAAAACAACAACAACAACGACAACAACAACTCTGGGACCATTTGACTTATTTTGCAGTGGAAATCCCGTTCACTGTGTACATAGAATGACAATCCAGCAAATGTTCTTCTATGAAATACATTTTTCCAGGTTGAGATTCAGGGGAGCCACATATGTATAGGCCAAACTACACAGCTATAAACAGTGGCTTCAGCATGGTTTTACGGGGAGAGCCTGACCTCACAAGGGATCTCCCCCGTCCTTCTTGCCAAGCATCTGAAAGACATCCAATTAGATATGCTTTTATTTGAATGAAACTAGTTGCTCTTCAATGAGGCTTTTTAAATGCAAATATGCTGGGTGGAGTGGAAGCCATGACACCTGACACCACAACACTGCCTGAGTCTACAGGAGGCCTAGAGCCGGGAGACCCAGCTTATTTCCTGAGGCTCTCATTTCTGCTCTTTCCACAATTGAGGCACCTAACCTCCCCACTCCCACCTCCACCCCCTCAAAAACACAGGCTTAGGTATGCAGATCCTAGAATTCATCTGGGTCTTGAGCAAGAGGGATTTAAATAGATGCATTCAGCTTCCAGCCACCCTGAAACCTAAGGATTCCCTTTTTTGGATAATCAGGCTTCAACTAGCTTAGAGTATCTGATCCTCAAATTACCCCTTGCTGAGCCCGGCAACCTGCTAATTAGTCCTGGACCACAGTTGCTGCAACTATGCCATTCTGAGTAGAAATCTCTAGACCATTTGCCTGTGGGTCTTGCCCAATGGTAAAGACCCACCTTCACTACCTCTAGCTGGACAAGGACCTAACTCCTAAAATGAGTCCCAGCCATTCCCCACATTTCGGGGTCTTCCTGGTCTAACCTCCATATAGAAAGGCAGCATTTATTCCCTCTTTTATTGCGCAAGCTTTTATTGAATACCTCCTATGTGCATTGCCTCAAAGAGTGTCTTAGGGTTCAGGTGAATGAATAAATTATTGTCATGTAGTATGAGATGGGAGAGACTGGAACTGAACAGAAGAAAGGTGATAAAAGGAAAGTTTAGGCTTAGAGCCTCTGAGCATTAGTTTTCTTAGCTGTGAAATTAAGATGATATTGTTCCTTTCCAGGATTGTCACCAGGATTTGAGATAATGTTATGTAAGGCATGCTACAGACATAGATGTTCCTTACACAATGGATTTTGTGTTGTTTCTAGCTGGGATGAGACTGTTGAAGGGACTATATGAACTATAGAAGCTCCACTTTGGGGGCCTGAAATGTTTGGTATTAGTATATTGCCCCCTCCCTGGAGCGTCTGCTTTTTAATAAAGAGCACCTCTTCCCAATTGATAACACCACAAATGTATTACAGATGGCCCAGATATTAGCTCCTCCTTCCTGTAGGTGACTAGATGGAATAGGGGCTGAGGGTAAGGGGTAAGCTTTACTCCCAATCCTTCCTTGGTTTTTATAAATGAGGAATCAAAAGCACAAGCAGGTCTGATAACTTGTCCCAGGTTATACAGCCAGTAGGAGCTATGACATATATGCAAACCCAGGTTTTCCGACTATGAGTCCACTGCTTTCTTCCTTTCCTCTGCTACCTTCCTTATTATAGACAGGTCCATTTATTTATTAATCTTGAAATGAGGTGAAGTGAACATTACCCTGCAGTGGGCTTCTTTCCCAATGATAATGAAGGCCCCGTAATTGACCCAGGAGCATTAATGACTGCTTCAATAAATGCTCTAAGCATCTTCACAAATCTGTGTGCAGATGGACAAGAGCAGAACTGGAATTGCTCAGAGAGGTAATGTACTTCAAAGTTAACAGCTCAGCATACATGGGGAAAGGAAAGCTCACACTGGAGACTAATAAAGAAAGTAAGTTGTTGGATTGGTAGACAATGGAGAAATTTCAATCTTGATAATTCCTATCCAAGTCTTACTTAACTATTTCCAATACCTTGATTTCAAAAATAATGTGCTCTCCCCTCTACCAGGATGGGTTTGATCAAGGCAGTTAGTCAAATGACTACATGGATAATCATTATCAATCTATACACACACACACACACACACACACACACACACACAGACTCTGAAGAGAATGTAGCACAGGGTAGGGGTCAGGAATTTGGCATCTGATTCCTGATCTTTCATGCAGTTATTCTCTGACCTTGGGAAAAGGTCTGTGTCCTCAGTGGATATCTCTTTCTCCATATATAAATTGAGGGTGTATATACAAAAAATTTGATTTCATACAGTTTGAAGAGTATTTAGAACAAAGCTGGGGTATAACAGATACCATTCAAAGAAATTTATTTGGGAAGTTAAAATATCCCCAGAGGACAACATTTTAGGATGGTACAAAGTATACAGATTTTTTTTCAATATTCTGAAATACAAGTTAAATTTAGAATTAAGAATTTGGAAATTAGGGCTTTAGCCTTCCTTTGCCTCAACAGAGCCCTTATCTATAGCTCCATAGGGCGTATTGTATACTATATGTCATGTCCAACTATCTCTGCCCAAATATATGGCTGCCAGCCTTCTCATATACAGAGACTGTCCCACGTACAGTTGTTCAACGCTGAATTTAGACCCATGAGGACTCCATTTGTTGCAAACTGAGAGACTTAAGAGGCACAGTAACTAGCTGTCCACAGGTGTCATCTATGTGCTAGTCCTATCAGGTTCAGATTAAGTCTACTCTTTACATACACTAATACTCACTCACATGATCATTCCATGAACCTTTCCTGAGCTCTACCATGCATCAGGCACTGGATGAGAGGCAGGGGGTGGGTAAAAAGATGGTCCAAGCATGGTTCCTGCCAGAGGTGCTCTTTCTTTAAGAGAGGTGAAAGGTGACAAAGACACTCTCCTTGACAAAAATTTAGGCAGGATCCTTTGAACCCTCTCCTCAACTATGCCCTGATCTTGGGCCTCATCCTTAGCTTGCCAAGCCAAGATTTTCCAAAGAATCCTAAGTCAGTTTAGCAAGAATCGCCCAGCCTTGACATCTGGTTAAGTTCCTCATCCTCCACCCTGGATATCTAAGTCCTTGACCTTCCTTTAGCAAGAATCGTGTTAAACCAATTTAGTAAGAATCCTCCCATTTTCATGTCTAATCCAGTTTCACCTAGTAATTTTCCATCCACCGACTGCCTCACTCTGCTTGTTGGCTATAAATCCATCTTTGCTGTATTCAGAATTGAGTCCAATCCTATAATGAGTTCTCTTTCCCTGTTGCAGTAGCATGAATAAAATCCATTTTGCCATTTTTAACAAGTGTCCAGTGAATAATTTCTCCTTAATACAGACACCCGCATAGCTAAACATAATGCAAGGAATAATAACACTTGTTTCCATTCCTTTGGCTTCTAACAAAATGATGGCATCAATAGCTAACGCTTATTGAGTATTTACTTGGGGCCAATCACTGTGCAAAGAACTTTGCACACTTTTGCAGTTATGCTCCCTGGCAGCTCTAACCAAAAGACTGAGCACAGTGGGGACACTAGGGCCTGGCCATTTCTGTAAAATGCATATATCCTCTATTGCAGTCTTGGTGTCAGAGCTCCCTGTCAGCCTGGCCAAGACTTACACAGAGATGAACCACAGTCCAGGGCTCTTCCTACCCAATCTGCTTCCTTCTGCCCTCCTTTCACAGGTATCAGACCTGCATATCAGTCTGCAGGCTTTCCCTGATGATGCCTGCTTCCTTCCTTCTTTATATTTCACAGGTGTTATCTCCAATAAGTCTCTTGCACTTCCTACTCTGTACTGGCATCTGCTTCTTGGTGGACCTCAGCTGATAAGTATAAATATCTCATTTAATGTTCATAACAACCTTGTGAGGTGGATACTACAATTATAACATTTTATAGATAAAACAATAGAGACACACAGAGGTTAGGCAATCCATGCACAGCTAAATAACAAAGCAGAGATTCCAACTCAGGTATGACTTACTGTAATAAGAGCATTAGCATATAACCACTTCCACAACCAATGTATGCATCAGACCCTGTGATCACTAGTCGAGAGGGTTAATGGACTTGCAGATGAGGTCTACCAAGCAAGCACAATAGCTGCTCTGTGTGTGCCTCTAAGAAATGAAGATGGCCCAACAGGGCTGGAAGATGCAAAAAGGCAGTTCTGATGCTACCAGTGATGGGTTCTAATCAAATAATATGATTTTCCTGGATATCTGCTACTAAGTTCTGAATTTTAAAGGATATGTCAAAACCATTCATTAATTAAATGTTTATTATGCTACTACCATGAACCAGGCAGTGAAAGAAAGGGCACTGTCCCTGCCCTGTAGGAACTTCCAAAGATTATGAGATAGAAGAGGAAAGCTTAGAAGAGTTTAACTTAAGGCCAGCCTCCACCATTCACTTGAGCTGGGTGTTAAACTTTTTGATGAATTTAGAACCTATAACTGAGTCAGAAACACAAGGTTATAATGTGTTAAAATTTATTAAAGTGTTAAAGTCAATGCAAAGGGCTTTATTAGCAATTGTCAGACTGAGAAGAAGAACAAAAAAGGGACAGGCCCAGTGCCTAGAAATGAATAACAAATGTTCTTACAGAGTGGAGAATTTGTAAAGACCATGGACTCTGGAATGGAACTATAAAGGTTTAGATCCCAGCTATAGCCACTTACTAATTGTGTGATTTCAGGCAAGTTCCTTGACCTCCCTTGTCCTCAGTTTTCTCATTTTGTAAAGTAGTGGTGGCAGTGCTACCTACCAGCAGCGCTGTCTTGAGAATTAGAGGAGTTCATAGATATATAGATACATGCATTTAGAATAGTGCCTGCCATACAGTAAGTGCGATGTTAAGTATTAGTTTTTTTTCAACCCCTGGAATCTATCCTGTTTATCATCTAAGACCCCAGCATGACTACTTCCAAATCCTGACTCCAGGGTGCCTTATTCTCTACTATGAATCTGCCCAACACTGTCTCTTTAAATTAGGCTGATACACCCAGAGTTGATCAAAGAGAACTCAATAAAAGGGAGCTTTGGACAAAAGCCCTGAAGCTTCTAGTCAGGGTCATCTAGTCAGCTGAAAACAGATGGCATACTTCATTAGGATAATAGAATTATTTACAAAGTTTTGGGCAGGATATAGAAAAACCACAGGGAATATTGTGGCACCCTGGGGCTGGTAATAGGTGAGGCTCACCCATAACTCTATGTGTGAAAATGCAAGGGGGAGGGAGTGGCCACTAGAACCCAGAGAACATAACAGGGACAAAGACCTGGGGTTGAGGGAGGCAGACATCCCACAGTGGCTTGAAAAGAGGAATCCAGAAAAACAAATCCTGTGATCTCACTTTCCTCCCTCCCCACACTCCTCTATCAAGTCTCCTGCCTATCTTCTCCATTGGCTGAAGTCATTCAGAAGCGAGATGATAAGAGATCCATTTACTCTCAGTGTTGGTTTGCCTCCTAGGACACAGACAGGATGAAAAATGGTAGAGAGTAGAAGTTCTGGGGGAAAAAATGGCACATTGGGTAGAGGCTTTGCTCATCCTTCTTGCGACCAAATCAAAATTGTAACAGAAACACAGAGCAAACAGCAAGCGATCTAGACAAACGAAAGCACTACAACTAGAAAGAGAAATAATTAATCAAACTGCAACGCTAGAAGGTAGAAGGGGGTGAGGACACGAGGCTGCCCAATACTAAGCTGCTGAGTGGGACACAGACTACAGCACCCACAGCAGCAGCCAGCAGATGCAAATGCTTCTTAAAGAAGCCGGGTCCGCGAGCAGACTTTTGCGGTGACAGACCTCATTGCTCTGAGCACCAGCGCCAGGTTGGCTCCACAGGGGGGTACCAGGGACTTACAGGGGGACACTGAGTTGTCAGAGTGAGGGCCAGAGGCAAGGATCTCTCCCGGGCAGAGGTGCCAGTGGTATCCATTGTTCCTCTGTTAAGCCTCCCCCACTCCCAGTGTGCAGATGCAGCACCGTCATAGCTGAGCCGTCATCAAACTGGATAACAGAGGTCTCTCTGCCTAGAGGATTCCCTGAAACTCTACCTCCCCCAACACAAGACCCCACCCAAGCTACATTCATGTGTGTCCTCGGTGAGTCCAGTGCTCCTTGCTGAGCAGAGTCACCCTGGTGACAACTGGCCTTAGCTCCTGGCATGGCCTCTTGAGGCAACTATAAGGATAGCATTTGTGGATTGCTTGCTAAATCTTAACAGATGGACCCGGGGGGCGGGGCACAGGCCTGCTGCTGAACCCTTCTCAGGACTATACCACCAGGAGCCTACTACACAAAGCCACACTAATAAGACTAAGAGACTTAGGAGCTTTGCTTAGTACATAGAAATAGACACAGAAAGGCAGCCAAAATGAGAAGACAAAGAATAAGAAACCATATGAGAGAACAGAACAGAGATCCAGGAATAATGGAGTCAAGCAATCTAACAGATGCAGAATTCAAAACACTAGTTATAAAGATGTTTAATGAAATTAAGGGAAATGAACTCAGTGAGAACTTTAACAAAGAGATAAAAAAAAACATAAAAGTAGAAATGGAAATTATAAAAGGGAACCAGGCAGAAATGAAGAACACATTTTCTGAGATGAAGAAGATATTAAATGGAATAAACAGAGTGAATAAAGAAGAGGATGAAAACAGTGATATAGAGGATGAGGAAGCTAAGGACACTCAATCAGAATGGCAAGAAAAAAGAAGCCAAAGCTGCAATATAATCTAAGGAGCTTATAGGATACAATTAAGTGTAAAAATATCCATGTCATAGGGGTACCTGAAGGAAACAAGAAATAGAAGAACTATTTGAAGAAATAATGATGGAAAACTTCCCTAACCTGGTGAAGGATATAGACATACAACCCCAGGAAGCTCAGAGAGGCCCCCCCAAAAAATGAACACAAAAAAGCCCACACCAAGCATGTTATAATTAAAATGCCAAATGTTAAATACAAAGAGAGAATCTCAAAAGCAGCAGGAGAAAAGCAGTTACATACAAAGGAGCACCCATAAGACTGGCAGCTGATTTCGGAGAAGAAACTATGCAGGACAGAAGGGCTTGGCACAAAATATTCGACATGATGAAAAGCCAGGATCTACAATCAAGAATACTTATTCAGCAAAGCTATCACTTATAGTTGAAGGACAGATAAAGAGCTTCCCAGTCAAAAATAAGCTAAAGGAATTTATCAACACCAAACGACTATTACAAGAACTGTTGGAGGGACTTCTTTAAGAAGAAAAAATACGTATCAAAAACAGGAATAAAGAACAGTAATAACTACATTCCTATCAACAAGTACCTCAAATGGAAAAACATTAAGTGCTCCAACCAAAAGATAGAGTGGCTGAATGGATAAAAAAACAAGACCCCTACATATGCTGCCTACAAGAGATTCACTTCAGATTAAAAGACATACACAGACTAAAAAGAAGGGGATGGAAAAATATATTGCCATGATGGACCGAGAGGATATTGCACTGCATTAAATAAGTCAGATAGAGAAAGACAACTATCGCATGATTTCATTTACATGTGGAATCTAAAGAACAAAATAAAAGACAATAACAAAAGTAGAAATAAACTCATAGATACAGAGACTGTTTTTAGGGCTACTAGATGGGTGAGGGGTTGCAGGGGATGGCGGCAAAGGGCAAAGGGATTAAAAAGTACAAATGGATAGCTACAAAATAGACATATAAAGTGTAGAATAAGGAAAATAGTTAATAATGTCGTAATAAACATGTTAGGGGAAGAGGAGTACTAGATTTAGTGGGGTGAGTTATATAGATCTCTAATCAATATACTGTACAACTACAATGAAGATATTATTGTATGCCAAATATACTTAAAAAAAAAACTCATTGAATTGTACAATGTAAATATGAGCAACTAATTGTCTATTATATTTCAATAAAGCCAGAAAAAAAAGTAAAATCTATTTTCAAAAAATGGTAAAGAGTAGATCTGAATTTACAAGAGCTATCCAGTATAAATTCTAGCCTCGAATCACAATTTGTTCATAAGTTGTTCTTCATGCTCCATTCTTAACTTTTCATGGCTCCTGGACTATTGTCTTTATCTCCCCATCCTAGCCTTAATCTCACTCTGTAGACCTGGTTAAAGATTGGGCCCTGTAATTGTGTTTTTGGTAATATCTGTTGGAAGTAGTGTCTATCCTAACCCATGTCAGGACAACATGCCCCAGTAAGCACTTAAAACCATAAGTTGTGCTGTCTACTCTGTTCTAGTTCTTATCTATCTGATTTCAAAAACCCAATTCTATTCTTCGGCCTTGACATCTTCCTCGAATCCTTTTGGTGTGTTCCTCTTTTGGTTCAGTTGGCCATGCATCTGAACCATACTGGCTTCCCATGTGATTATTGAGGCTCTGTTGGATCCCTCAGCTTTCATGCCTTTTATTTTGGGTGGGAAGCTCCCAACAACCTTGAATTGCTCAATTTCTGGTATAGTTCATAACTCAGAGCCTCAAGATTCAGAAACATGATATTTTACACTTAGCTTTAAGTTGTATTTACTCACTATCACAGCAAGTGACTATCTCCCCTATCTCACTGGATCTTCAAACAATCACAGGAGGTATGTTATTTTTGCTCTATTTTTATTAAACTGACTCTCAGTAAAGTGAAGTGACCTGCCAAATGACACACAGCTGATAACTACTAGGCACCAGGCTACCTTCTTTATATAGATCATCTCACCACAATCAAGGCTCCGTGACAACATGTATTTTTGTCTGTTTTGTTCATTCCTTTTGCTCTAGTGCTTAAAAGAGTATCTGTCATAACAGGAACTCAATAAATAATTGTTGAATGAGTAATTCCATCGGATCCTCATCATATACCTCCCATATGGGAGGTAACGCTATTTTTCTAATTTTATAAATGAGAAAACTAAAGATGTTGTGAAATGTTAAATAACTTCCCCCAAATCATGTGTATCCAGTAAGACTCTAACCCAGCTGTGAGTCCAAGCCCATGCTCTAAAGAGTGCCCCTTAAAGTGTGGTTCTGGGACCAAGACTGAACTGGAAATTATTTGTTTATGGTTGGTGATGAGATAAGTACAGAAATTGAGGGTTAGTTTTTAGAAATTCTTATAGAAATTTGACATTGTTGTGATTTTCCAGTATGTGACCAGTGCCTAACCTCATTGTATAGGGTACTGACTAGTTAAGGTGCTACTGCATTCAAAGAGACAGGTGGCCATTGTTTATATAAACTTGGTGTACCTTTGTGTTCATGATCCTCTCTTTGCAACTAAGAAGTGATTTAAGAAAAGTCCTATCAATGAAGAGTGAGCTGATGAAGTCACCCATGCTCTCTATGGTGCCCTGAAAAAGTATTATGCCTTTCATTATCACGATAATGGAAGTGTAACCCTAAGATGGGACACAGAAGAGAGAGGGCAGGAGCTGATTTACACAGAGAAACCAGTCTTTTATTGTGTTAACTCATGGAGATGTCATTGTGATCTGGTTTATGCTATTTGTACCCTGATATCAAAATTTTGACTTTGTCCTGAACTTTTAAAAAATGTAACCTGAGATATGGTTCCATGAATGCTAACATGGACATTCACTGCAAAAGAAAAGGAACAATCAATTCCATAAAAACAATAGGTAAAAGCACTAAATCTTCCTCCCAAAAATCCCAGGTTTGAATCAAACAGACTGTAGTTTAACTCCTAGGTTTGCGCATGTATCCTTGACCACACGTAAGTGACTTAACCTCTCTGCAAGGCATAATCCTTATGCTGAAAATAAAGATAATAATTCTTACTCCTCAATATGTTGTAGGAATTTGAGCTACAAATTCAAAACAGGAACTGTGCTACAATACTCAATAAGTGGTTGTAGTGATTGTTTTTATTTGTTGTCATTGTTGTTAATCATAAGAGGTACAAAGTGGGTGAGAAGGTCTGAAGCTGCATACTTACCTGTGTCAAGTACAGCAGACTGTCTGGGTTTCAATCTTGGCTCTGCTGCTTTCTTACTGGCATATAACAGGTGTTAGGCAAATGTTTATTTAAAATAAACTAAACTAGAATTGTGGGTTTGATCCAAACAAGAAACCAGAGTCTAAGCTAAGAGCCAGGCATAGGGCTGGGCACTGGGGACACACAGAGAATAGGCTAGAGTCCCTATGCTTGTGGGGCTCGAATCCAGAGGAGAGGGCCACAAGACAGTAAGGAATTATAGAAAGGGAGAGAGAAGAACAATGAAAAGGGCTGGGAATTGGAGAAGGATGTTGAAGCTAAAGGGGGATAGATGTGTTCAGTCATCAGGTGAACGAAAAGGAAACAGCCTCCCAAGGACACATGAACAGAGTCGCACCTGAGCACTGCAGCACTCAGCACACTTGCTATTGCTGCTCCTTTGCTTGTCTGTCTCCCCCACTGAACAGTAAATTCCATGAGGTCAGGATCATCTGCTTTGTTCTCCACTGTCTTCCTAGAGCCTCACACTGGTATTTAGTTTGCTCTAATAAATATTTGTTAAATGAATGAATAAATATTCCAGATTCATTTGCAAAAGGTTTCCTATTTTGAATTGTATAATAACACTAGCTAGTACGTATTAATCATTTAGTTTGTTTCAAGCGCTGTTCTAAGTACTTTTTGAATATCATCTTATTTAACCTATAACCAATCAACTAATTGGCCAAAGAAAAAATGTTGAAAACCTTCTATGTGCTCAGCCCTAGGTTAGATGCAGGGGAGGAAAGAGTATTGAGTTTGCCACAGTGCTCTTCCATCTGTCGGTTCCAAATAGCTACCCCCTTTTCTCTCCCTGCTTAAGTCTAAATCATCCTTCAAAAATCCAATTAGGCAACTCCTCTGCCTAGGGCTTCCCCTGATCTCATGGGAGTTGGGATGTTTGTTTCCACCCACTCTGTATTTCCTAATAATCTCTATACCCCCTGTGGCAGGCATAACTTCTCTGAATAGCCCTGAAGCTCTCATACCCTAAGCCTCAGAATCTGTGAATGTGATGAGATACACTCCCATGACTGTGTTATGTTATAAGGCACAGCTGAACTTTAAAAAAGGAGCCTAACAACATAGCCAGATCTAATCACAAAAGGCCTTAAAAGTACATTGTTTTCTCAGGCTGGTGACAAAAAAGGAAGGCATATAAAGGTGGCAGAAAAAGAAAGCAGAAAGAGTCAAAGCAGAGTCAAGAAGGATTCCACCTTCCATTGCTGGAATGAAGATGGAAGAAAGGGGCCACATGAGAAGGAATGCAGATGATCTCTAGGAACGTGAGAGGCCCCTGGCTTGACAACCAGCAAGGAAACAAAACCTTGGACCTACAATGTCAAGACACTGGATTCTGCCATCGATCTGAATTAGCTTAAAAATGGATCCTTCTCCTACGCCTCCAAATAAAAGCCCTGCCCAGCTGATACCATGACTCTGGCCTTGTGAGAGCCTGAGCAGAGAATGCATCTGAGCCCATCTAGATGATGACCTACAGACTAGTGAGCTAATAAATGTTTTTGGCTGCTAAATTTGTGGTGATTTGTTACACAACAGTAGTATACAAATACATCCCTCTATCCTAGCACCCTCTGTGTAAACATCTGTTTACTTGTCTGTATCCCTCTCCAGACTGAATTCTTTAAAAATAGGGATTGTGCCTTGCGTATCTTTATTTTCAGTGAGCAGCACAATGCCTGGCAGAGAGTAGCTGCCCAATAAGTATTTGCCCTTGAACTTAAATAAATTCAGGCAAGTTTAGGAATCTGAACTGAGCACACCTTAAAAAATGAGAGAACAATTTAAGAGACAGTGCATCCTAGTGTGGACTGTGTGGCTTGGACCATAACTGCCACGGAGGTTTGAGATGAGTGTGGGTTAGAACATTCAGGAAAGAAGTTAGCTTATCCCTTATTCAATTAAATGCTGCCTCACTTCTCACCTCATGCTAGCCATGCCTTATTCCTACTAATGCAAATTGAATTGAGCTGATATTAGAGGAGATGGATACTCCTGAAAGCTCCAGTGGACCTCTGAAGCCTCACTTTTATGTCTTTGCTGAGGTTGCATTCTAACAGGACAACCCGCAGATGTTTAACCTACAGTGATTGCAATGAAACTTGGGAAAGACTCCTGTAAGTCTATTTATAGGCCTAGTCTAAGGAGATACCCAAGAAGCTGGCCCTCCTCAGAGAGTGTGACCCAGACCCAAAGCCACATACCTGATCTCTGAAAAGTATTCAGACACATAGAATCACCAAATGTGAGACCTCTATAGACTAATTTCTATATTTTACAGATAAACTGAGGGGCAGACAGGAGAAATAAGTAGCCTATGCCTAAAAAGCAAAGTAGTATGAAAGCTGGGTCTATAACCCAGGATTTCAGATTCCCTAATCCACCCTGTCACTAATTCCCAGCATCCATTTGATTAATAGCCTCAGGCTATTATTCTTCCCCGGGGACTCTAGGTCTTTACTCACCTCAAAATTTAAGACCTGAAAGGCAGAAAGAATGGATTTTTAGCTAATCTAAGCATGCATTGTAAATCTGCTTTCTTTCCGATGTGCTGAATATAACCCTCTCTGCAGCTAACAGACATTTGGTATTTTTCCATGGTGATTGTATTGGTTCTAGAAGGACAATTCTCTCACAATCAGAGAGCGCATCACTGTAATATAACATATACACAAGAAAAGAAGGTTTTGAAGTCAGAGGAAAGTGTGCTGGGTATTCACATGGGTCAGAGGTATTTGCGGGGAAATTGGGAAGAGTGCATCCCTAGGATTATTAACTGATTATTACTTTTGAGCCACAGGGGTGACAGGGAGGGAAACACACTTTGTTTAGGTGTCAGTGAAGCTCTTCTCATTTAACACAAGCCAGTTCATTTGACTTCCATCCTCAAAAATTTGCAAAGGTTCCACATTGCCTACAGAATAAAAGCCAAAGGTTATATCTCGGCATCAGGCTATTGATATTTTAGTCTCGAATTAAGTCTATTTTCCATTTTCACATCCCTTTTGGATTAGGATGTTTTTATTTGCACATAACAGAAACTGAACTTGAATTAGAATCAACCAAAAGGTGGCTTTATAATAAAACTTCTGTCATAATTCATTCAGTGCATGGACAGAAATTTGACAGGGATAAAATATAACTGGGGACTCAAACAATCTTAGAACTCTTCTCTCTCTCCTCTCCACTCTTCTGCATAATTCCTTTATTCTTTTCTCTATCTGTATAATGACCTCTCTCACATGGAGAAAAAGCATGGCCACCAACTGCTTCTGAGTATTATATGCTACATCTTTAGTCACTGCTAAGCGATTGACTTCTCTTTATAGGTTTCTGTTTAAAAATTCCAAGGGATCAAAATTGTTGGCCTCATTTGGGTCTCATATCCTCCATTTAGGCAATAAATTGAGAATAGTGTCCAGGGGCTCTTTATACAAGAATGGCAGCTGCTATGGTCACTCTTTCTAGGAAAGAATTGCTCATCTGACATCCAATAGATGTCCACTATCTTTCTCCCAACTTGCTCTAGCCAACTCTAATATTTCATTCATTTTTTTCTCATCTGCTTTTCACTGGATGATCATATATTCACTATGTTATTAAGAATTGGTTTAGAAACCAGGCAAAGATGTCTATAATGAAGAAGGAGCTAGAGAGGGCAGATCACCATGGCTGGAAAAATTGTTCATCTTACTTTTAGTAAGTGAATGATAGTAATCATTTATTCATCCATTCAAAAAACATTTGCTGAACTCATACTCCTTGCCAAGCACTATGCTCAGTATGATATATAAAGAGCAATCCGTACTCTCCTGCCTGGAAGGAGCTCACATTTTAGTGAAAGAAATAGAGTGTGAACAGATCATTCTAACATGGCATAAAATGTGCCTGAATAGAGATACATCCAGAAGGACACTCTGGAAAGGCCTCATGTATATGGTGACACTTGAATTCTGAAAGCCAGGTAGATACTGCGGAAATCAGTAGCCAGGTGAGTGCGAAGTAGTCACCAACTATTGATAATAATATAAGAGTGGCCAGGAGTTCCACTTTTTCTAGGTGTCAGGCATGCCATTTTGTCATTCAATATTCACAACAGTTTTGTGAAGTAGGTACTATCATTACCATTTTAGACATGGGGAAACTAAATCTCAGAGAAGTGGGGTAACTTGCCCAAGTTCTCAGTGTGGCTTAAGTGGCCAAATCACATTCTCAAAGTACCTTATAGATTACCAGGAGCCCAAAGCATTTTCTATGAATGAGATTATTAAAAATAAATCACACACCAGTCTCCAGGATCCCTACAATGACTGAAGTCCCGGCCAAGTTGAGCACAGATATACCATATTCCTATGTGCACCTGTTCCAGTCCTGGGCCTTTAACGTCAAGTCCATCTTTACCTTTCTTCTGTTCATTGCTATATCTCAGAGAGGCTAAGACTTGAGATTGTGTTTCCCAGATTTCCACATCAGCTGATTTCAAATGAATTCAGCTACTAAGAGGCAAGAGATTAGAGGGTGTGGAAAAGGAAAAGCCAGTTTTTTTCCCCCTCCCTGTCTCCTTAGGGTACTATCTCTGGCAGTGGTTGCATCCCACCCCCCAGAGTGCTAGCCCCCACCTGGCATGGCATGCTATGGCTCCAACTCCCCCAGGTGACCCCAGCTCTAGCAATACCACTTCCTCCCTCTAGTTTAGAAACTACAGTGGCTTCCTTGTGTTGCCAAGGAATCTCTGAGCTGCCTCGCCTTGCTCTCTTGCCTTCTCTGATCTTCCATTACTTATGGAGGTAATTCCATACACTAAACGTCCTCTAATTAATATATTTAGAATGGCTTCTATTTTCCAGTTTGGACCCTGATTGATATGGCTTCCTCCTTCTTCTTGATATAGCAGTATGTAGCCAGAGCCCTCTCATATCCATCAATCTCCTTGCCTTTTGTCACTATTTGGTGTTAGGGTAAAGGTTATAATTCCCATTCCTGCCCTGCCCCCCTCCTGCCTGCCACCTCCTCAACCCCAAGGGTTTTTTTGAATGAATTATAATTTGATGTTGCTAAAATACTCAATGGTCTGCCTCTACGTCTGTGCTCCTTTTAGTATGCTGAGTTTTACCTTTGTATCTAGACAGATCACCCAGAAGCGATATAGTTAAATTAGCTTAGAAACTCATGAAAATGCTTCCCTAATAGAGATTATAATATTGCTTTATCTTGAATAGCTTTTCTCATCCTCTACATCCCCATCAACCAGTTTATCAATGGAATAAATTCAACAAACTCTCTTTTATTATGCATCTAGTATGTGCCATGTACTTACTCTACCAGGTAACCAAGATCTTAAGATAAATAAGACTCAGTACAGCCCTCAGGAAGCTGACTATCTAAGTTCTTATGAAAATACACGATAACAAAAAGTTTACATTTCTAATTTTTCTTTTTTTATCTGGTAGTGCAAACATGCACCCATCATGATCTCCATTTTACATTATTTGCCAGGAAACTCTGAGCTAATCATAATTCTCAATCAGAGTAATCACATTAACCAATGTAGTTAGTGATTTTTCCTCTTCTTCCACAGGTATTGTCTAATTCTACTTTAATGGTCTTATTTTATATAGATCTTTGATGGCAGGCCCCCCTCAAATACATTATAAGTAATACATAATCCTTTTTATAGGAACATTTAGTATATAGGAGTATGGTAGATGTACAATAAAGGATTGATTGAGTTATTGCCAAAATCAGATGGTAATCTTGACCATAATCTAATGCAATTGCTAATCTAGTCATAACAATTGCTTGTGTCAACATCATCAGGACTTAGCTCTTCAAGTTTTTTTCATCACGTTTAAAAGAAAAAAAAAAACTCTTGTTTCCTGGTGCCAATTAAACTACCTTGATAGCTTCTTGAGAAGACTAATTGTCTCACTTTTTATGACCAACATGGTACTCAGCAATTGGACCCCCATCAGGCAGGCCGTCCTCAGCTGAGTGAGTATAATTTGAATCACTCTCATCATGCTTAGAAAAGCAGCCACTCTGGCCTCTTAATATTCAATCTGGAAAGAAAAAATTCAGTCCAAAGGGTTTTATTTTTCTTACTGTGCGTTTCTGTTTCAAGACACCTGTCTCTTGGTTTATCATGTCTAAATGTTAAATTAAAATACCTCACAGTCCCTTGAAGAAAAGGGAGGTGGTTAACTAATAGGTGTGTTGCATGTTCATGTTGGAGACTCCTACAGAATCCGGCTGTCTCAACGTGAGTCTCATTAGAATACATCCTCCAATATGTTCACTGCACAAAGAGAAACTACAGAAGCAGCTGGAACAATCAGTATGTAAGATAGGCAGAGATATATCACCATACCACAGTGCTGTGGCCACCATACACATCACTAACTAATCTGTCCCTCTTTCCTAATGGGCCTTAGAATCTTTCTCAATCTAATACCTCAGGCAGGCACTATCAGTAGGTAAGATTTGGCATAGGAGAGACAATAATATGTTGTCCTCTCCCGGACTGTAGCTCTCAGGACAGAGTCTCCAGTTGGGCACCAAAATCCTGGAGCATCAGTGATGAACCTCAGGCTTACGGGAGTATAAACAAGGAGAGAGGAGAGCAGGCTGCAGACAGCGAACTTCAACCAAATCTGTAGTTAGAGGAAGACTGTTCACCCTAGGTGAACAGTTCACACAGGGGCTGTATGCTCTTTGGATTTTATCTTTTATTTTAGACAAGATATTTAATATTTCTTTGTAATTATTTTCTCTGTTCTCATTTTACCTTTCTTTTAGACTTCAGACTTGGCGACTTACTACCTGGTGTCTTTGGGTGAATCTCTACCTCTCTAAGGTAGGGCTTACTCTTCTCTAAGAACATACCACCTTCCATAAGTATCTTGAGATTAATAAATTATGTTCCTTAACACAACTTATGCACAGCAGTATAGTGTAGGAATTAGCAGCATAAACTTTGGAGCCATAAGTTTATTAAGTATATCAAGCTCTGATCTGCCAATTTCTATCTGTAAGATTTTAGGAAAGTTCTTAACCTCTCAGAGCTTGTGTTCTCAACAACAAAACAAACAAACCTACTCATCTCATAGGGCCATTCTAAGGATTAAATTGGTGCTGTATATAAAGAGCTTAAACATAATCACATGAAAAGTACTTCATAAATATTTGTTGCTGATTATTTTGACACCTGGCTCTAGCAAGCATGTACCAAATTTAATTCCCCTTTGTTCAATTCTTGTCTGAAATAATCTCATCTCCTCTTTTACCTCTTAGAATTATAGTGAGAGGTGAAGCTTTGCTGATCCAAGTGGAAGTAAAAACCTTGTCACAGAGGAGGCAGGGCCACCAAGAAGGCTGCCCTCAGAGGTTCCCCTAATGGCAGCAGGTTTCAGATATGGATTCCACCACTTGGTGCCACACATCCCCCCACCCCCACTCCACCCCTCCCTCTGGCCAGTGGCAGGTCTCTTTGGCTAGGGAATCTGCTCCTTCACGAGTCTCCAGGAGACAATGTATTCAGCTTCATAATTACACGCTTCTCCTCAATCACGTAGCATTATACACCACATCTCCAAGCTGCCGAAAAAAGCCCCAAATGCTAATTAGTCCTCAAATTATCATTGATTTGATTTGATGTTGAATAAGCTTTGCCATTTATACTTAGGCAAGAACTTCAGATTCAAGATGCTCCCTCTCAGATCGAGGTTTTAAATAACTCTGTGGGGACTTTCTTGCCGGTTTAGTGTGTTTATGTCAAGAAAGCAGACTGGCTGCTCTCCCTGGCTGTAGATGAATGCCAGGTTGATTTAGTGCAAGGGAGGAATTATCCTCTCGGCCAGTATGCAGAGCCTAAGGCTTCTGGGAGCCCCTGAAAGCAGAAATCCCCATCTTGCAAGAGGACTGGAGGAGGAGAAAGATGAGAGGAGGAGAAGAAAGAGACTGTCTCAAATCATAAACTCCTGAAGGTGAAGGAAATGTGTTTCAATTCACATTCAGATGGTGCTTCTTAGTACGTATAGAGAGCCAGGTTCTTTCATAGGCATCAACTCCTTTACTTCTGACAATAATCCAATGACATGGGCATTTTCAGTTGTGGAAACGGGCTCAGAAACATGAGGCGATTTCACCCATCACAGAGCAAGTGAGTGAGAAAAGCTGAAGCTTATATCCAGGTTCTAAGACCGTGAAGGATGGTCTTGTCCCTTCTCCTTCGTCACTATCTCTCTTGGGTCTTCACATTCCTGAAGCTCACTGCCAAAACCCTCAGCATTTTTCCCCACCCCAGACACTCTGGCAGCATCCCACCACGTGAAAAAATAACAAAAATCAGTCAATGGCTTTGTTTTAAAAAACACTAAATTGTGTTTGTGTGCTTTAAAATTCTCCCTGTGCGAACCATGCTTTAAAGTGGTCATATCATTTAAGGAGGCAGGAGGTGGGTGGTGGTGGTGGCAATCTTAGAAACTTAAGTCTTAAGAGACAATCTAAAAACACAAAAATTTGCCATTACTAACTAGTGTCTATTCTTGTCATTTGATAAAATTATCTATAACTCCTATGGATAACCTTTTTGAAACATGGTTTTAAAAATAAGTGCTAGGGGCACTATTTCACTGACATCTGTATCTATTTTATTAAGCTCCATGCTGGACTTAGTTTAATAAATTGATGTGTACTTTATTGAATTTGGCTTTCCTACCTATGATAATAAATAGTATATGAGAAAAAAAAAAAAGAAAGGGAGGGAGGGAGAGATGGAAGGAGGGAAAAAAGGAGGGAGAGATGGAGGCAGGGAAGGAGGAAGGTCAGACAGAGGGAAGATGCGAAGGTAGAAAACATCAAAGTTCTCAGACTGTAACATCACAGGGGATACAGTTTCAGTCCCATCACTTCTCCTCCTCTCACTGACAGGCAGCGTAGGCTGGTGGTTAAGTATATAGGCGCTAAAGCCAAATTCGGGAGGTTTAAATTCTAACTCTACTACTTACTAGTAGAATGACCTTGAGTGAATTTCTTGATGTCTTTGTGAATCTTCTCCCATTTGTAAAATGGGGATGATACTAGTGACTACTTCATAGGGTGGGGTAAAGACAAAATGAGCACTATGTTAGTATGTGGTCCATTGTTGTTAGTTCTTGCAGACACAGAGGTATGCTGCCCAGATCCCCTTCAAGGGGAGACTTGTTGACCAGCCCCTAGCTGTCAGCTCCTTCAGAGTCTGCCTGTAGAAAGCTACCTCACCTGAGGTCACACCTTTCCTGGAGTAGCCATATCCTGTAACTAAATGAAGCAAGTGTATAAAGGCATGGCTATTTGGGCCCAATGCAGTATAGCACTAATGGGCAATACTTGTTCCTGAACTCCTGCCATTTTGGCCAAGGCTTTGTTGGGTCTGTATTGCAGTCTGACTTCTCCCTCTGGCCAACTCTGTTTCTTATCCTTTTTCTCAACATGTGTGTGTATCCCTAATAAACATATTGTTCTCCCAAATCCATCTCAAAGGTCTGCTTCCAAAGAACCCAATCTACAATAGCTATTATTATTATTAAACATATCAATTTCTCTTCCTAAATAAAACACAAATGCAGCCCTGCTTCTGCAGCCCTACTATTTCCTAGTTCAGGTCCTCACCCTTTCACACCTGGACTTTCAGCTTCCTCACTGACCCCACCACTCTTCCATATAGCATCTCCATCTGCATCTGAACAATGGTTCCCATATAAAGATCTGCTTAACTCTCTGTTTTTCCTCCATTGCCTGCACTACAGTATAATATCCTAATCCTCAATGGACATCAGAGGTCTTTTACCCCAGCAGCCACCCTCCCTTTGCTCCTTCCTTTCTGCCCCCAAAATTTTAAATATTTCATGGATTTCTCTACTCAATACTTGTTTTCTTGTTTTCTTTTTAGCCAGATCAATTCTTGCTCATTTTTCAAGACCTAAGTGAAATACCACTTACAGCCCCAGTAGGGAGATATAACTATTCTCCATGTAAGCTCTTATCTCTGGATTTAATAAGAAGTGTTGTGTGTACTTGGTTGTTTGGCTATTGTTTCTTCTATTGGTGACCAACTTCAGGGTCTAGATTATATCTATTTTTAGAACTATGTTATCTTTGTATATTTTTCCTACTATAAAAATTGCATAAGTTAAATGCAGAAAATGTAGAAAATGAACATAAGTAAAAAAATAAAAGTTGCCCTAAAATCTCAACACCACCATTAACCACCATTTACATTTTTCTGTGTATTCTCCAGTTGTTTTTTATGCATACATATCTATTTTGATGTATACCATAAAAATTAGACTATATGTACTTGTTGGTTTTTGTAACCTGATTTTTTTAACTTAATATTCCCACAGACTTTATTACTTAAATAGTCCTTTTACAGTGTCATTTTTAGGGCTGCTAATTTTCCATTTTATGGATGTACCCTAATTTATTTAATCTCACTTGTGTTTTATTAATCTTTTTATTCCAACATGTAACATAGTATTTGAAATATAATAAATGTTTATTGATTGTATCTCTCCCATATTAAGAGAGGGAAAAATCAAAATCTTTCCTCAAAAATGTGCCCTGTACTGACACTGACCTTATTTCTTGCCATTTCTTTATTGTCAAATCTCCTAGCTTTCTTTATTCTCAAAGTTCCAATTTCCTCAGCTCTCACTCGTTAATTCATGTTGACTGGTTTCTGCATCTATATTCTTCTATATGTGTTTGATAATGAGTTCATCAGTGACCTCCTTTGGACTAAATCCAATATTTTTTGGTTCCCATCTTGCCAATTCTCTCAGAAGTGTGTGTTACTACCATAGATTATGCCTGCTGCTCAAAATGCTCTAATGCTCTCTCTAAATCATCTATGTTCCCCATCAGTCCTCTTTACCACAAGGCCAGTTTTTTAAAATGCCATTATACTTCAAAGAATTACCTGTTTGCAAGAAACAGAAATATAACTTAAACTATTTTTGCCCACATTGGCAGGGAGCAGGGGAGCAATTAATTATTCATAGGATCCAAGAAAGCGATGAATAATAAAGTACAATTAGAAAAGAAGTATATCAAGACATCAAGAACAAGTGGACATGACTCTTGAAAACTACCCATTATGGCATGTGCCAATGTCTTTTCTCTGACTCATTCAGTGTGTCAGCTTAATTTTTTCTTATTCAGTCTGTCTTCCTTTATAAGGGAGGAAACATGGAAGCCTAAACCTTGTTAGGCTCACATCACGCACTTTTTTTTTCCTAAGGAGAGGGGAAATGATGTGTTCCAATCTCAGTTCTAAAAATATAAAGCAAGAGCTTGTATTGGTCAGGCTTAGATCAGATGCCAACCTATGAACCAATCAAAGCAATCAGAGTCGTCATGTAAAAAGACAGTGGTTCTGACAGACTGCATAGTCTATGGTAGATGAAAAAGGAGGAAACATTTTTTAGGGTAAAATAAAGTCTATTTCAAGAAAAAAGAGAGGTGTGTTATTGAATAAATAAAATTATAGTTGTTCACTAAAGCCTTGATGAAGGACGTTTGTTAGCTGAAGAGTTATAAAGAAGTCTTGGAGAAAAGATGCAAAAGAGTGAGAATACATCAGGGCATCTCCAAGACTGAGTGAGTGTGAGTGTGAGGTGTGAGTGTAGATGTGAGTGAGTGTGTGTGTGTGTGTGTGTGTGTGTGTGTGTGTCAGAGAGAGAGAGAGAGGAGAGACTGAGATTTGTATGTGAGGGTTATAACTAATTTGCCCATTTAAGAGTCAATGCCTTGGTAAAAACTCTGATGAGACATTTAAATTCCCTTCTAATGCCTTGTTTGCCAAAGCTAGTTTTGTTTTCCAAAATTCAAGAGAAAAAGATCTTTCAAACAGTGCACCAAAGGTTTTGGCTGCTAAAAAAAATC
Organism: Eidolon dupreanum; assembly: GCA_028627145.1. Classification (NCBI taxonomy): domain Eukaryota; kingdom Metazoa; phylum Chordata; class Mammalia; order Chiroptera; family Pteropodidae; genus Eidolon; species Eidolon dupreanum. The sequence goes on from CM053502.1 coordinate 34,870,288, forward strand.
TATAACTCCAATTACAAACAAGTAATTTAACAGCTGGTTTTTAGAACATTTTGTGAAGTTTATCTCAGTTTCCCCTGTGTCTAGCACAGAGTAAGATCTCAAAGTTTTTGCTGAGTAAACTCATAAAAAGAAAGCATGAATGAAGCCCCTCTGAAGCCATTCACTGCTGGTGGAAATAATAATACTTCAAATTTGCCAGTGTGAAGATAGACCCTAAACCACGGTGACACCTTTCCTGCAAGGGTATCTACAGGGGCTTTTGTTATTTTTGCCCCATACAGCCCATTTTTTTGAAATATCTTTTCTTTCTGTGATATATTGGGGATGATTTTTCTGAACTATTCTCTGCTTCTCTGTAGTAGGAATATATATTCCTACCTATTGCCATATGATGTGACTATACAAACTGAGGGAGGAATGTACATTCCTGCCTCATTGACTTTGAGCTTGTCTATGTGACATACTTTGACCAATGGGATATCAGGATTATGTGACACTTTCCACATCCAGTCAGGAGCTTTAAATGTGCTTGCATTGTTTGCCTTGATCTCTCTCACTTCCAACTCTGCCATGAAAACAGTATGTCCCAGACAGTGGCCACTCCTTCTGTTTGGGTTGCCAGATGAGAAGACACATGACCTATGTTGAACTCAGCTGATCCATAGCCCTCATGTAATGTGAACAAGAAATAAGTATTTACGGGGTTGTTTATTATTGTAGTAAAACCTGACTAATATACTCCCTAAATAAACTCTTCATGTTATCATAATTAAATCATTGCCATGTATAACCACTAGCCAGCATGGGTTAGCAAGGCGATAACTTGCTAGAGTAGAAAGCTCATGGGTGATGAAGCCCATCAGATTAATACCTTATGTGGCCCAGATACTTCTTCTCTGCGAAACACTGTCAATTCACAAAAATAAAGATCACATCATTGTGAGGATGAAAGGAAATGATATATGGGGGATGCTAGCACAGCATAGTTTATTAGTGAATGACTGTTCAATTAAGGAAGAAAGCAAGGAAGGAAGGGATACATGAACCAATGAATTACCAATAGCCTGTCTGGGAAAATAGCGATGAATAAAATGAAAAAAAAAATAATAATCCCTACTTTTAAAAAGATTAAATGCTCAGGGGAGAGATAGAGAACAACCAAATAAACAAGTAAATATATAATGCAAAGTAGAATAAGTACTACAAAAAAAATAAAGTAGGTTAAATAAGATAATATTAAATTAAATTATAGGATGATCAGGAAAGCTCTCTGAGAAGGAACATTTGAGCAAAAGTTCTGACTAAAATGAGGATGCACGCCATGTGAATACCTGAAAGAAGAGCATTCCAGAGAGAGGAACCAGCAAAGTCAAAGGTCCCGAGAGAAATGTAGCTGAGATGATCAAGGAAAAGCAAGGAAACTCCTGTGTCTAGAACACAGTGAAAGATCAGAAGAGAAGTGTGCCCTGGAGCTTGACTCTGTGGTATCTCCCAGAACTTCAGATTTTAATGTAGGTGTAAAATTAAGTCTAAAGAGTTCTGAGCAGAACAGCGACAGGCTTTGTCTTAAATTTGAAAATTCTCCTTCATGGAGAGTAGACTGAAAGAAGACAAATAAAGTCACTGTATAGCATGACTCCAGGGATGTTCTCACATGGAAATCTATGGAAATGGTGTCCTTGGAGTTGTGTTATACACAATATATGTGGTCATTTGTGTTGGCATGGAGACAAGGGGGAAACCAGAAGGTTCAGTCAGGAAGCTAGTGCAGTAGGCCAGGCAAAAGACTGGTGTTTGGGGCTAGGATAGTAGTAGAGGGGACCAGTGAGAAGTGGTTAAATTGGGATTATATCCTGAAGGTAAAGCTGCTGATATCTGCTGATATATTGGATATAGAATGTGAAAGAAAGGCAAAGGCCATGGATTACTCCAATTTTGACATAAGTAATTAGATGAATTATGGTGCCATTTACTGAAATGTAATACTGGGGGTAAGGAGGGTTTATGGAGGGAGGGAGAATATATTAACAGTTCTGATTTATCCACATTACCATTTGTTGTCGCATAACTGAATCTAAGACCCACGAAGCCAATTAAGGTAAATTATGAGCCTTTATTAGCTGGCGACTGATTCTCCACCAGGCAGGGTCAGAGAATCAGCAGTGAGCTCCCAAAAGAGGCAGCTTATAAAGCTTAAAACCACAAAAGCAGAAGTTGGTCTTTAGCATATCTTTATACAATACATCTCCTAAAACCACACCCAAGCAAGCAAGATGACTTCTGATATCTAAAGATATTTCTTCCCTGTAGCTGACTTAGCTAGTTGGCTCACTTGAAAATTTTTCACCCTTAACACATTGAGGTACCTCACACCTAAATTAACATAGAAAATAGGCAAATGGAAATGAGTCTGAATGTCAGAGGAGAGTGTAGAACTGAAGAAATAAATTGGTAGCCTCAGCATACAGATGAGCTAAAAGCCATGGACTTGAATAACACCCTCTACACACACATAAAAGGAGTGTGGACTGAGGTGAGATCCAAAGCTCAGTCCATTTGTCTTTGTGTTTCTCACAGTGACTAGCTCAGGAGCAGGCATGTAGTGGATGCTCAATAAATGATTGTTAAATTGGATATAAAAGCTTTAAACCAGAAGGAAGAATAAGACGTAGATGCAAATATCCATGACATACAAATGACCTTGGCATTTTGGAGTCTAGGCACCAAATACACATTAGGTTAGTCACCACTGTCGTGTTCTGGTCTAGAATTTGAGGGTTATCGAAGTTGTGATCCCAAAAGAAAAATTCTATGCCCAGCTAGCATAGAATTTTCGTGGGTGTCTACTCTGAGTACCTAGATCTCTTGATCTGTGAGACTGGGATTTTTTAATTTGAAATAATAATATTTAGAATAATAACAGTAGCTTCTATTTATTGAGCATTTATTAAGTCTCGGGATCTTCATTAATATCATCACAAGAATCCAGTGATATAGGTATTATTATCCTCATTAGCAATGAGGAAACCAAATCCATACTGCTGTTAAGTATTTGACTTCTAATTCTGGACTGCAAGAATTCAGTACCTTACTAAAAAATAGGTTCGACTGGATAAAACATTCATTTTTTTATATTTAGGATAATAATAATAACATCTCCCACTTGTTAAGTGCTTGCTATGGGCCAGGGAAATATGCTAAGCATTTTTGATGCATTATCTCATCTACTTCTCATTAGGACAGTAGGAAATAGATACTATCATAATCACCATTTTACAGATGGGGCCATTGAAACTTTGAATGACTTCTCTAAGTTCAAAGAACTAACTTAGTTCCTTCCTGGACCTGGGTTTGAATCCCGGGGCCAGTATCTACTTGTTGCCTGTGTTAGGTAATGTAGGGAGAGGGCAAGAGAACTAAAATGTTAATCAAGCTACATTCAGAGACTGCAATATGCTAATCAGCCCTGCAACCAGGCCAGGAGGACACCTTCAGAACAAAGGAAGATTTCCGCTGGGATTGCTAACAGCCCCATTCCCCACGGAAACAGGAACCAAGAGTCATTCCCTATGGCTAAAACTATGGAGAACCTATGGATTAAAGGCTGGGAACTGCCAGCAGGCCTTTCACTCTACATATTCTTACCTTTTCACCCTGCACACTATTCCCCTTCTTCACCTGTATGTCCATATCAAAGGAAATGGGAACTAAAGAATGACATATAAACTGAATTCCCTTAACACTCAGGGTTCCTCTCAGTGCCTTTACTCTGTCTCTCTCTTACTGGCTCTCTCATTCTCTGCCTCTGAGGGGAGACCACACTCTATCTGTGGAGAGTTACCCCTTTTCTAATAAACTTTCCTTTTGACTCTAACTTTGGCATGTGTGTTCTATTCTTTCTACACTCTCCACCAAGGGACCTTCTTCTCCAGATGCAGGGCTTGGTCTGCCCCCTAATAAAATGGTTAAGTTTATGTTAAATAAGTTTCATATAAAAATTATTTAAATGGTGTGAAAGTGCTAAGATGAAGTGAGTATAAGATGAAACTTGTTTAGACTGAGTTTTATGGAGGAGATGCCCTACAAGGTGGGGTTTTCATCCATTCCATAAATATTTATCAAGGCTTCTCTACACAACAGTTTTATATTTAAGTTTGGTCGATACAGCTGTGATGACAACAGGCAAAATCTCTGTCCTCATGGAGCTTACATTTGGCAGGGGAGCATGCGAGAGGCAAACAAAAATATAATAAAAATGTTTTATATTATGGTAGAAGGTGACAAGTACTATGAAAAAATATAGTAGAGCAAGGATTACAGGGTGCTCCAGAGAATGTTGGAATATGGCAAAATTATCCAGATAAAAAAGGCCCAGGAGAGTTGACTTTTTCACTAAACTTCATAAAATTCCTTTCTACTTGTGTACGAACAATACGTGATTGTTTCCCATCCTGAGCCATATTAATCTTTCTCTTTGATTTCTTACCTAAATTAATGTTATCTATCAAGCGAAAACTTTAGTGTTATCTTTAGCACGTTCCTGATTTTTGAAACTTTAAAATAATTTAACAAACAAATATTTTAGTTGCTTTTCACTTAAGATTCTGCAGTGCTATTCAGGTTATTAATAATTAATGGAAAATTAATATTTAAAAAATTTAAACATAGGATTTTATAAGACATACTGCAGTCTTAAGAATGATTTTGCTATATTTTAGGCCTATATTTTTCCACTGAATATTTCTCCAATTTTATAATTTGAGTTAAGAGAGATGAATAGGATTTGTTTTCAGAAATTCTAATCACAGAATTTTTCAACTCCATAAAGTAAACTAATATTGATTTTATTAACTCTGCAGATAAAAGCTGTAAAACATAAGAAGAGAACTTACCAGTAAAAGAAAGCTAGCTCTGACCAAATGCATTCTGATGCTTTTCTGTAAAGACTGTTTCTTTTACGCATTTGTCAGATAATCTTAACAGAAAGAGTTTCCTGCCCTCTGCTGTAGTCATCTTCTCTCTGTCCTCCCCCAGCCTCACTCACCATGTCTTTCTATTGTTCTCTATTAGGTGCTTTATTTTTCTAAGACAGTAATAGAAAGGCAGAAATGAGGGTAAAGAGAGAAAGACATGTCACACTAGTGAGTCAGGCCCCTTGAACCAAAAAGCCTTCAGCTCAGGAGTCTCTCATTTTCAGATCATTTTGGATTCTTCCTTCTTTTTTCCCAACCTCCCACCCCCATTTCAATTCCAGCCCCTGTGAAAGGATGTATATGTATATGGAGAACAGTAATACAGCTTCAGAGCCCCAGACTCATGAAGAGCAGCAGCTGCATTAAGGCAGAGCTGTGTCTTTTAATAATCATAGTCTCTCCCTCATTTAGAAAAGATACAAGAGCCTAAACTAAAAGAAGTGTGGGGCTTCTCAACTTCACAAGTCACAAAACTGCATGACAAAGGGATGATTTGGTGTGACTGTGACTACTCCAGATGGAAACACTGACGTAAAACTCTAGAGCAAGAATGGACTAAGATTTGATACTGGAAGTTAAGTTGGAACTTGTATTTGCCCTTACTTCTTAGTGTGACCTCAATCAAGTCATTTTACTTTAAAACTTAGTTTCCTTATCTGTGAAATAGAATGCCTACTTCTCAGAGTTCTCTTCTGTAGGTGGAAAAAATGGGCATATAGTAGGTACTGGAAAAGGATGAATCTCAACAGATACTTGTTGGAATTTCCAGCTTGTTGTAGATAGCAAGTCTGAAATGTGAGTTTGAGGACTGTTGTTGATAAAACAGCTAAGTACCTACCAGTATCTTCTCAATTTCTGTCCAGATGTTCCCACCCCATGCAGGCTCAGCTAATGTCACTACAGTACCCACACAAGTATTATTTATTAGATAAAAACTTCGTAGAGTAACTTGAAGCATAGAAATTAAGAGTTAAAAGGAAAGAGTATGTCATGACAGTCAAGCTTAATTTTTACAAGTCTTTTTTATAATATCCAAAATAGGGCCCATCTTTCTTATAACAGTCTATCAGTTTAAAAGAAGGTACCCTATCAAATATATGGTGATGGAAAGGGATTTGACTTTGGGTATTGAACATACAATGCAATATACAGATGATGTATTATTGAATTATACACTTGAAACCTATATAATTTTATTAACCAATGTTACTCCAATAAAGTTAATCTTAAAAATTTTTTTTTAATAAAAGAAGGTACCCTACAGATTACATAACCTGAACCACAATTGGAGGATGAAAAAAACTATGGCCCAGAAGTCACATGATTGTCTAAAACTGACAGCTACTTAGGAGCAAAGCTTGGACTGAAACCCAAAAATCCTCGTTCTCAATCTTATGCTTTTCTACTCTAATCCTTATAAAATAGGCATTATCTGCATTTTACAAATAAATGGAACAGAATGCTCACATGAGTTGAGTAACTTATCCAAGGTCAAAGAGGCACTAAGTGAAGAGTTGAGATTTGAATCCAGGTAGGCTGACTCATGCCCTTACCTACTCTCCCAACCATGATTTAAGCAAATTCTATTACCTTAATAAAGGAGACAACACGATACATTGGAAAGGAGTTAGAATTAGGATCAACCAAACCTAATATCAGGATCCTTGCTCTGCTACACACTGCTATCCATAAAGAGAGATTTTTATTTTTATTTTTTTGAGGGAGCAGGAAGGAATACTTCCTCTAGGCTGTATGATAGGCGTTTGGTTGGTAGTGTTTTTCTCTCTCTCCTGGTGGACTATAAACTCACTAAGAACAGAGCAGGATCTATATTTTTCAGCTTCGATTGTATTTCCAGCAGCTAGGACAGTGCTTGCCACACAGTAGGCACTCAATAAATAAACACATTTTTGAGTAAAAGGAGTCTCAGTATATCATTTTCTTTGCCTTGTCCTCAAATTTTCAATTTATAAAATGGAAAAGCTACACTTAATGTGCAAGAATACTTCCTAATTATGAGATTCTTTGAATATCTGATTCTGGGATGGCCAGAGAGATAGTGTGAGTTACATTTCTTTGGAATGTTTGCATATATGAACCTCCTTATAGACAGCAGCACCTGAGTTTCTAGCAAAACAGGGCAAAAGAAATTAGATGTTTGCAAGCAGAAGCCTTATGTACAATCTGAGAAATTCTAGAGATGGCTGATCTAGGAAGAGCACAAAAGATTAAAAATTGTCTCAGTGAATTGGTCATCTTGGATTTATGACATCAGGCTGCATGGATTTACCATCAACAGACAATGCCTGTGAGCTCTAGTGATCAGCAGCATCCTAATGAGGATGTGGATGAATCAGTAATTAGAGTCTGAGCCAGATTAGCATCATATAACAACATAATAGATATTCATTCAGTGTTCATTATGTATCATCCTCTCTTCTGAACTCTAAACCCATTTACTTAACTGCTCACTGGACATTTCCACGTGAATGTCACATTAACATCTCAAACTCAATATCAAAGCTGACTTCAACATTTTTTAGCTCTAAATTTCATTATTTCTTCAGTATACTCTATATCAAAGCTCATAGCCCAAATAAAAATCCTAGAGGCATCCGAGACCTCCTTCAGTCTCCTTCCATTAAAACACACTGATCCCAGGTTTCCCAACTGAGGCTGGTACCTTTTTGACTTTATGGCATGGGGGACACATGAAAATTTGAGAAAAATGGCTAAAGCATGAGATCAAAGCAAGAACAAGGGATGGGTGGGGTAGAATCATTTGTTTATAATTTCTTTTTATATTCTACATTGGCCAAACTCCTGGTAATTATTAATATTCAGCAAATTCTTCTTTAAAATAAATGAGCTAAATGTAAACTAAATCACCAATCCTATCTGGAATCAAACTTTAGTTAAATTTTGATAAGGAATCTGTGTTAAGTAAAAAGCACCATTTTTTCATTCCCTTTCTGATGTGTGCACCATTAAAAAAAGGATTTCTATTTACTGATCAATTACCAAATGTTATTCAATACGTTAAATACTTTACACATACTATCATATTTAATTTTTAAACAATTTTTAACAATAACGTGAGTTAATATGTTGTCCCCATTATGGTGAGGAAACTAAGGACTGAAGAGGTTAAAAGTCAAGATCAGAAGCTATGACAGAGATAGCTGGGATTTAAGGCCTTGCAGTCTGACTTCAGAATTCATGAGCTTAATCACTCTGGAATACTTCCTGCCAACTTTATTTCAGTGGAAACAAGAAAACTTGCCTCCTCTTCACCCAGTATAGAAAGGGGGATCCTTTGGTCCACATGAGCCAGTGTGGTAGTGTTAATTTGGATAACTGGAGAAAGGGAACTGCACAAAGGCTGGATGAAAGAAGAGAAAACTTGAGTAGAGGCAATCTATGGAGAGTCCAGTGTGTCTTAATCTCAATGCTCCCCCTTCCCTCCCAGGTCTGTCTCACAAAGGTCACAGAGAGGCAGACCTTTCCTGGTAAACATCAAATGATCCCTAGGCAGAGAGATTCTACAAGCTGAGAATGCTTTGCCATGACATGTGTCCCATCCCTATTCACATACTTTCCAAGGACACTCATGCTCTCTTATGAGAAGTGGTTCTAGAACCTCATTTCATCATGCCAGCTGAGACCTGCCTATTCCTGGAACCACAATATTTAAGGATGGAAGAGCCTTCACCGTTCTGTCCTCAGACTTTCAAACTGTGTCTCACAGAGCCCAAGGGCCAGGGTAACATCTCTGGAGAGAAGACAAGATGGAGCGGGGAGGGTTAGGGCTTCTGATTTCAACTTCGACCAGGTAACCTGCTCTATTGCCCTTCGAGGGAAGAAGTAATGTGTAAGGCTTAAGAGCTCGAGTACTCAAATGAGATAGTCTAGGTCTGAATCCAGCTCTACCATTTACTGTCTGTGGAACTGGGACAAGTTACTTAACTACCCTGTGTCTTGGGTCCCTTGTCTTTAATGTTTAGATAATAACAGCACTTATAGAGTTGTTGAGAGGATTCAAGTTGTAGATAAAGCACTTAGAATAATTCCTGGTATGGTATAAGCACTCAATAAATGTTACCACTATTGTGTTGCTTAGTTTTCATATTAGCTTATGTGTCACTTAAAAATTCTATAACTACTGATTATTTTTGAGAAAACCAAAGGTTGCATTGGAAAAATGAGTTATGCAGTGCTCAAACAACAAGTTAATGTGGAGCTGATTCCTTTTCCAATACTCCTTCCTTTAGATCGCACCATGTTATTTCTGCTACCCCACCCCCGCTGATCATGAGAATGGTCCCTGAACACTCCTGTCTTTCATTATCTTCTCTATAAAATGAGATTGGGTCAGTAAGAATCCTTGCAGTTTTTCCTGTTAAGAATATCGGGAGAGTCAAGGGAATCTTAATCTGGTGAGCTGGTAGCGTAAGTGGGCAGAAGATTGCCTCTGCAATTCCTATTCCTTCTGCCTAGAAGACCATTTCCCTGGATCCTGAAAGAGCTGGTTGCAGTTCAAATGTCCCTTAACACGAAAGGCCTTCCCTGACCACCCAAACTAAAGTATCACCCTGCAGTCACTCTCTACCTCACCACTATTTATTTTATTCTCTTCACTGCAATTACTACTAACTGAAATATTAATGTTTTCTTACTTATATTCTATCTGCCCTACTTGAATATTTGTAAGAATGGGAAACATGTATGTCTTGATCTCTGCTTAGTTCCTAGTGCTTAGAAAAGTGTCTGATACATAGTAGATTTTCTGTGTGTATGTGTGTGCATGTGTGTTAATGTATGTGTGTATTGAGTAGATGGATGTATGGATAGTTGGAAGGGAGGAAGGAAAGAAAGATGAAATGGAAGGAAAGTAGATGGATGGATAGTTAAAAGGAGATTGAGAATGAACTCTGTGCACAATAGGAACCTCCTCTAGTTCCTTAGGCTTATACTTTAAAATGGAGCAGAATCGTGTTCAGGGGTCATTCAAGTCACACAAAATCTAAAGGAGAAAAGAGGGACACATAAAGAATCACAGATCTCAAGAGTAAGAATGTAGACAGTTTGATTTAGAGTGAGGAAGAACAAAATGTCAGCTTATAGCTACAAAGGAGACTTGCAGAGAAAATTTCAACAGAGAAAAAAGGAAGAGTCAGGTTTTGCTGACTAAAAGTTAAGAGAAAGAAGAGAAAGAATCCGTGTTGTGCTGTGTGAAGAGCAGTGGCAACAAAGCAGACTGCACTCCAGTGGTGTGGCCTTATACACACCACCCAACTTCTATGAGTCTACTCACTCTATTCCCCATATTGTCATCTATATGGAAAGGGAGGGACAGAAATTCTGTACTTGCTAGGGTTGTTGTGTTGGTGTATTAAAATAATAAATATGAAATGCTTTGTGAACTGTCAAGTACTGTGGACACAAGTACTCTATGTATTATTAAGGACAGGAGAATAGAACCATTGCTGTTTAACCTCTGTCCTTCCTTTCAAAGTGTCAGTGAGGGCACAGAATGAATCTCTCACCTTTGGTGTAAGTCTCTACTGCTTATCACTGTACTTGACATATAGTGGGCAGCCAAAAATGTTTGCTTAATAATTAAGTGGCATAAGAACAGGGAAAGGCTTTGGAACAAGACCAACCTGAGTCTGAATCCTACTGTGCCACTTTCTAGTAATGTGATCTTGGGCAAATTATTTAACTTCTCTGAGCCCCAGTTCTCTCAAAACAATGCAGCTCAGCTCATGAGGGTATTGTGATGATTAAGTTAATCGATGTTCTAGGAGGGAGCTCCCAAGTAGTAAGTGATTTAAAGAAGCATATAAAGGTGATCTCTTGAGATAAAGATTAAGAAGGATCATTGAGCATCAGGGGTAAAAGGGATGAGATATAAAATTGGTGTCCCAATATAGGAGACAATGTGATGGGATTCTTGACAATTACTTCATCTCAAACTGCTCCAAGAACATAATTATTGTAAGTCAATTTCTTGTCTACTGGGAGTATGGTGTGAGCTTCAGATGACAGGAAGGCTCATATTCATAATGAAGAATGAGAGGTCATTTGGCAAAACAGAAAGAATACAGACCTGAGCTGTATCTGCCTCTACTTCTTGCCTTGATCTTCTCTTCTGTAAATGGGAAAAGGGGATCAGATAATCTAAAAAGCCCCTTCTGGATATAAAACCTCATGTCTCAAGAGAAAAAAATGATAGCAGGCTGAGGTGAGTGGAATGAAGAGAAATATATTTTACTCTCTTAGCGAATAAAACTATGTGTGGGTTAAAGTCATGTTGAGAGGTTAATGAACATCACTGAGCCTATTTTCTTATCTGTTAACAGGCTATGTTTTTATATATATATATATATATATATATATATATATAGTTGAGTATGAGGTAGGCTCTCACTAAATACTCAGAATATTATAATTCTCTATCATCTTCTCACTATCCTTCCTCTATTGAGCTAGGTCTCTCAACCTTCCTCTTATGCCTTATACTGTGACTGGCTTCTAATAGAAGGATATCCTACCTGGTGTCCAATAGATGCATTTGCTTATCAATGAAGTGGAAAAAAGGAAAAGCCCCATTCAGCCCCTTCAGCTCACCTTCTACTGGGCTGTTATAATTATCCTGATCTTGTTACACCTTTGCTCAAAAGAAGTTCATGGCTCTCCATCACCCTGAAAGAAGGACCACATTGCTTAGCCTATCTCAGTAGTGATGTTTCACCACTACTTGGAACAACCCATTTCCCAGATGAATGTAACTCAACTACAAGCTCCTGTTTTTTCCACCACCCCCATACCACCTATAACATTCTGCAAAAGGAAAATAATTATGTCTGCTTTTGGATACTGACAGTCATGGGGGGATATTTCAACCCTGTGCAGTACAAATCAAAATTAGCTGCATCAAAGTAGAGGAATGTCTGCATTATTTGTTTTTCTCATGAAAATAGTGCTCCTTCAGTAATGAATTCAGCAGGAGTACCTCCATCCCCCAGTCCTTGGGGTTCCTCTAACAGAACAAAGCTTAATTTCCTCCATTTCTCCTCCTCCAATGGGGACTGTCAAGTACCCTCCTCCCAGCATGTTGGCAAAGGATGCATAAATCTAACTGGAAGCTTTGCATAACTGCCACATTTTCATTCTAATCAGTAGCCCCTTCCCCCACCTCCTTTTCACCCAAGGGACCAGAGATAGTCCAATCTCCCTCCCAAGCTGCCCCCATAATAAAGAGGACCTTTGGCCTCCCCTGCCCATCCTCCCCCGATCCCAGTAGGTTGCAGCCCCTCATTATCCAAGGAGGCTCCCCACTCAGAGGTTCATTTCATCTATCAGTCCTGATCTCCACCTCTGACCTTGGTGTCACAATCTGCCCTTCCTCCCTCCCACTCTGGGGTCAATTTCATAGATTTTTGCTGCTGCCAAGAGCAGCTTCTAGGGAGCTGAGGAGGCTGGGGCAGGGGAAGCAGGACAAATTGCCTGTCTCAGCTCTGAGTGAGACACTGAGGAGAAATGGGACTTTTAACAACTGCAGCTCAGTGATGAGGAAGTGATGGGGCCTCACCGCCATCACTCAGACACTCCTCCGAGCCCTATGCACTTACCAGGTGAAATGGAAAACATTTTGATTAGGCCTAACTGGATGATAAATATGGGAGTCCAGCCCACATAAACGCTAAATCCATTTCCTCCCTCAGATGAATGGGCAGGTGACCTGCTGCTTGATCAAAATTTTTCTTGGCTAGAAGCGGAAATGAAGGCCCCTGTGCCATCACCCACTGAACTCGTAATAGCTGTTTATTCAGCTTTTATTAGAGGATCCTGTTGCAGTTTCAAAGATAGTACATGTTAGTACTTGTTAGTGTTTGTTAATTCATGGTATTATAGAATCAGGGCTTTAAAAAAGAACTCTGAAGGTGGTTTAGTCAGTAGAGTCAACTTGCTTTTGTTGTAAAGCATTGTGACCATTTTTTTTTTCCCAAATATCTTCCATGGTAGCTCAGTATAGAAAGTACATGAAAATGGAGCTTCTCTGAATAAATAACCTTCTTCAGAAAGTTGGGGTTCCAGAGAAAGCTCTCAGAAATGTAATGGTTCATTCTAATCAACAAGTATATGTAGGCATCCATTCTACCACATACAGGCATATGATCAGTAGCCTGATTAGCTCTAATGATGAGAAGCTTATTAGATTACAAAAAAATATCATTCCCTTTCTAGAACTTCTTACTTATAAGTTATATGACAATGGGCAGTCATTTAACCTCACTAGACCTCAGTATTCTTATGTAGAAATGAGGGAAAATAATAGCAACTGTTTATTATGAGGGAAAGGTAAAATATCATGTGAAAACTCATATAACTCAAGAATTCAGTGGGCACACTGGGAGAGCAGACAACAGTCTGTAGGTAAAAGGACTAAACTTGGAGTCAGATTACAATTTGAACTTAAGTCTGCCACCTATTAACTGTTTGACTTTGGGCAACTTCCCTAACCATTCTGTGCGATTTCATCATCTGTTTCATAATATAATTCATTGGGTTGTTTTGAAGATTAAATATATGAAGGCAGTTTATAAAGCATAAGGGATGACGATGATGATGATGGTGATGATGATGATTGCTATGAACAGGAGGCCAACCCCCCACCAGGACCTTGGCAGGCTGTTGACAGTTACCACATCCAGACAAAAAAATCTGAACCAACTGGTAAGATACTTAATTAGAAGTCCTGGAGTACAGGAATTGTATCACAAGGGGGAGGAGAACCACCCTTAGTGCTCAATACTAGGTGCTTTATATGCAGAAAATCATTTAACTCCTGTTTGCTCCTAGATCCATTTTTACCCTTCTCTGGTCCACTCTATATCACAGGGAGGCTAACCCCCACCAACTACACGTCTAGGGCTCCCTTGCCAAAAAGAGCAAGGTTTAGTCAATTGAAGGCAAAGAAGGGAGATTGGAATGAAAAGAGATTTCAGAGCATTTCTTACCTCACCCCCTTCACTTTGGGCAGAGAGAGACTACAGCAGTGGCTGCATCTCTCCAGCCTCCAGCTCCCAACAGTCGGCCCTTCAAACCATGATCTGAGCTCCTGCCAAACAGCCTCCCCAGTACCTCCAGAGTCTAACTACCACCCCTAGGAATGGCTGTCCTCCAAGGTGTCTGCTTCCGCTGGGCCCAGACTGCAGGGCTCTCTGATAATACTGCCTCTAGTCTGTGGTTTCGACACTTTTCAATCCTAGGATTGCTTCACCTTCCCTAGGTTGCTGTGCTGGTCCTTCTAACACTTTGTGACCAATTAATAGTAAGACCCATTTATTGAACCACCCAACATGAGCTGTTCCCTATAATACCTTGACAAATAAGCCCCTTAAACTCTATGAAGTTATTATTTTTCACTAGTTACTTTTGAATAAACAGAGTCTTAGAGTAGTCAAGATTCCAAAATTGAGTAGCTGAACTGAGTCCAAACTCAGCCTGTAAGGCTTCCAAGGAAGTCTATATTCTCTCCACCAAACCACAACTCTTCCTTTGAGGTTAGTTAAATCACTGAGGCTAGAAGTCTGTAAATGCTAGAGTAATCCATGTCTAGAGTTACCCATCCTCCTCCTATTCCCACCCACCCACACACAAAAACATGCTGATTTTGTTTCAGATTTTTGTTTTCGTGGTATTGATAACAGATGCTCTATTGTTTGATGCTCAAATTTGTTTTTTAAAAAATAGACAGTGATATAGTAGAAAGAAAATTAGGGACTAAGTGGGCTTTTACTTGGGTCTGCCTCCAACATACTTATGAAACCCCAGGTAACACCCTTGTCCTCTTGGGGCCCCAGTTTTCCTACTTTTATTTATTTATTTTTAATTTTTAATTAAGCTTATTGGGGTAACATTGGTTAATACAATTATATAATTTTCAGGTGTATATTATCATTTGCCATCTGTATATTCTATTGTGTGTTTACCACCCAAAGTCCAGTTTCTTTCAGCTACCATATATTTGATACCCGTTACCCACTTCATCCTCCCGCTAAACCCTATATTTTACCCCCCTTTACCCCGTGTACCTCCTCCCTCTTCCCCTACTCCACTAGTAACCACTAGTCTATAGTCCTCTGGTAACTACTAGCCTATAGTCCATGTCCATGAGTCTCTGTTTGTCCTGTTCATTTGTTACTTTTAGGTTTATATCCCACATATAGGTTATATCATGTGATTTTCAACTTTTTCTGTCTGGCTTATTTTGCTTAGCATGATAATCTTGAGGTCTATTCATATTGTTGCAAATGGCAGTATTTCATCTCTTCTTATGGCTGAGTAATATTCCATTGTATATATGTACCACAGCTTCTTTAACCAATCATCTATCGTAGGACACTTCGGTTGCTTCCATGTCCTGGCCACTGCAAATAATGATGCTATGAACATTGGTGTGCAACTTTCCCTACTTTTAAAATGAGGACTTTGGACTCAATAATCCATCATTTTGATTCTGTGATTCTAATGGTGTAGAAGATTTTGGCTTCACTCTATAATGAGACTACAAATGTTGGATTGTTTTTTGGCACATGAAGCCCTAAGTTAAAGTAAATAAATGAAGTCTTTGGCATACTATTTCTTAAAGGTTTCCAGAACGTGAATTGGAATGAACAAACAAAGACTGGGCAAGATACTTCAGAAAGCTGCCTGACCCTGAGTTAGATTGTCAAGATGTTGATCAGGAGAATAGCATGCTTGGCTTGCTGTAGCTCATCCGGGGAAGTTTCACAGAAAAAGTGAGCTCAGAGTAGGGTTCTGAGTGAGCAGAATCTGGCTCTCACCCCATAGGCTTTCTCACTTCAAAAGGGCCAGTCTCTACCCTATCTACAGTCCTAGCACCATCAAAGTCTTTGGAAAGTTACATTGCTCCTATTCAGGAGAAACCTGTAAGCCCTGGGGCTTAATGGAGCATGACATTAGGATGCTGACTGTGCTGGGACCTTGATCTTGGTTTGAGTATCCGTGTTCCTGGGTTTGCTCCTTAGCCTAAGACCTGCTTTTCCTTAGTTCCATGAAGTGGTACCCAATCAGGTTTCTTCAGTGCCTGAGTTGCTCTGGTGTCTGTAGCTGAGTCATGTTCCCACCTCCCAGGATACAGAATAGTGGGCCTGAGCCAAGGCCCATTGGGGAAAGTGTTGTCAGTAGAAATTGTTGGCAGTAGCTATCCTAGACCTGTCCAAAAAGAAGTTCTCTAGCTCAGCATCTGGCCCTGAGGACTTCAAGAGAACAGGTATCCTTTTAAAGAAATTTACTGACACCTTAGGCTTATGTAGGGTTCTTGCACAAAACCACACATAATCATGACCCCTGCCTTCAAAGATTCAATATAAGAAACAGCTCAGAAAGATCAAAGTAGGGGGGAGTCATAAGCTGAAATAGCTCTTGGCCCTCTTACTCTCATCTGCAACAACTCTGAGTGCAGGGGCCACATTAGACAACAGGGTCCCCACTAGAAGCAAGAGAATTTTCAATTAACCAGAATGCACTGTACAAGGCAGGAAGGTTGATTTTGACCTTCTTGAGAATGGGTGGGGGCTGTTAAGACTGTTAAAGGGACTGCTAGAGTCTTACTAGATAAACACTCTTTTAAAGAGGGTAAGTCTGGGTAACTGCGGGGCTACTCCTGGAGGTGGAGGAGTGAGGAAGCCAGTAGGGTGGGCATGCAAGTTAAGGGCCAGAGGGGTTCCCACTACCAAATTGCTCAGGGCAAATGAGAAGCCACTGACTACTCCTGTCACTGGTTCTCCTTCCCCTTGTAGCACTTCTCCACCTTATAGTATCAGCCTCTCCTTTAAATCCGCCAATTTGAAAGGATGACACATGTTGGCCTGCCCAAGGGACCCACCCACTTATCCAGGATATGTCTTAGTCTAGCCCAACTCACACGATTACTGTGATAACTCACAGAAGGCATGTCCTCGAGTGGATGCACACGGAAAGCACTGATTTCCTCTCCAGAAACCCCCGTTTGCCTCTCTTATGCCCAGATACCTCCCCTACCTCCTCTAAACTCATCTGTCCTGGAGGCACAATGTAGGAACATGGCGATTCAAGTGTATATGCTGATGTCTTCTTCCAAGTGCTATGCTTGAAATTAAGTCTGCAATTCAGCCTTCCTATTAGCAGTAATAATAAATGTTTATTAACGGTTGAAAAATGCTGACAAAGAAGTAGAATCACTTACCCATCAATAAACTTCAACTGAGTAAACAGATCAGGTACGATTCCAACATTTGTAGAGAAAGGAATCACCACTATGGATGACTAAACTTAGACTCAGAGTTTAGAGAATGGATCAAGGGCAAGAGCTAATGGATGCCAGACCTAACTCTCCAAAACTTGCTCTTTCTACCTAATCCCAGGAGAATAACAAGAGATTATCAGGGGGAAAAATGAATTTAACAAGACAGAAACATTGCACAATGCCAGACGGGCCATTCACATTGTAGTCTATAGATAAAAACACCACTCCCTGGAGTTACACAGTGCTGCAAAACTTGATTTATATTAGGAAACTCCAATACCTCTTTCTCCAAAGGCCGTTTTCTTTATTTACATTCAACTTCATGAATTCCATGCTTTGAATTATTGAGTTTATCTAATAAACTTCATTTTTAAGATGCAATTAAATTATATTCCCATTGTCTTAATGATTCAAAATAAGGTTTTGATCACTAGAAGATAACCAAGGTTGTCATTTTGAGTTGATTCCATTCCAGCCAAACACACATATATTTGACATTTGACTTAGCACGTGAAACCTTAAAATGGGTAAACATTTTGTTTCCCTTTGGTCTTCAGACATGTTAAAAATAACTCAAGAACCCCACTGTTACCTTGACACCAGTAGTCTGTAAAAGCTGGCTTTAGGAACCCCAGACTTCACTTTATCAAAATAACAAGGCTGGTCAATTGTTTATTGGGTTTGAAATCAGTCAAGGGGAGAAAAAGAAAATCAGAAGTCAAAGCCCTTATAGAAACTACCACAAAACACATATACGAAAAGATTTTCCATATTTTAATTATTTTTGTTA
Organism: Eidolon dupreanum; assembly: GCA_028627145.1. NCBI lineage: Eukaryota > Metazoa > Chordata > Mammalia > Chiroptera > Pteropodidae > Eidolon > Eidolon dupreanum. The sequence continues at coordinate 34,888,367 of CM053502.1, forward strand.
ACATAGACAGAATAGAATGACAAGTAAGAAAATACCAGCAATTCTACTTTCTTTGCTGGTCAAAAAGGAAGAAGTGAAAGAAATTGGAATTATAATACATCTTATCTACTATGTGCCAGGAACTGTAAAAAGATAATCATCACAAATATTTCCCCTGTTTAATAAAAAATAAAACTAAATTTAATTTAGTTAAATAAATTGCCACATATCTAGTAGGTGATAAAAACCGGAATTTGAATTCAAGATTTCCTGACTTAAAATCTATGTGTATTTTCCCTTCATTATACTATTTTATCTCCTTAAGAGAAAAACAATTCAACAATGACCAAGCTCTTGCTTTGTGTCAGGCATTCATTTCTACTCATTCAGCAAATACTTATTGAGCCTCTGATGTGTGCCAGACACTGTACTGGGTATCTAGCAGTTCACGGCCAAAGGGAGAGACAAGCAAGCAGCTCATGGGGAAACTCATAAGAATGAAGTGGGAACAAATCAATATAAGGGTACAGACAAGAAAGCCTTCTTAGCTTTGTTTTGTTTTGTTGTGTTTTCTCAATATTCTTATCTCAGTGCTCCCAAGTCTATAAGAAAGGGTGGTCAAAGTATAAGACTCACCAAAGTTCAGCCAAAGGATAACACTTGAGATACATTAACACAAAGGTCCCTTTCCTCATAACATATGATAAAACATGGAACATGTAAACTTGTCCCATCAAGGGAACAAGTGTAATTGGTGCGCCTTCACTCGTAGCATTTAAGGTGTTATCTCTATAAATACAGTGCATTTTGCTTTAATAAAAAGTGAATTTTCCAGAACAGTGACAGTATTGACCTTACATATTATCCAAATAGAAATTGTAATGAAACAAGTCCAACAGTGAGTAGTTATAATAGATATGCAAATATTGGTCTTTTCTTAAAGGTCTTTCGGCCTACTCACACGTGTCTCTTATGTGTCTGAGAGGGTACATTCAGCCTGCATTTATAATCGCGGAGGACACAGAGGAGGAGGAAGAAAGAGCGGGGAGGGAACATTTGTCAAATAATCATGAAGGGTAGAGTCCAGGAAGATCATACTTGAGTCTACAGCTTCAAAAACACATTTTGGGATAACTGCTCTGTGCTCAATGTGTTCATATGTGCTACCTCATTTGACTCACACAACAGTGTATGACACAGGTATGGTCCTTGCTATTTTATGGGTGAAAAGACCAAGGCTCAGAAAAATGTGTGACTTGCTGAAATGCATACTGCTGGCGAATAACATCATTAGAATCTGAGCCCTAATCTTCCTGACCTTAATTAATTGATTTTTCCCAAAAACTCACCTGGTCTAGTTATAACAAACTGAATCTATAAATTCATTTTCCGATTTACTCAATAGATAGTTATTGAGGGGTTCCTTTGTGCCAGGTCCTATCCCAGATGTTACAAGAAATTATAAAAGAACTGAAAAGTGGTTTCTGATCTAAAGTGTCCCCAGGAGGTTGTTGGGGAGATGTAATACAGACTTCAAAGGAACTGAAAAATGAAACTGAGAAAAGCAAATGCATGACTCAGCTCTCCTTAGCACAACTCAACTCTCCTCAACACAACCCCACCGAGAGCCTTTAGCCAAATTCACCAGCCAGTCTCCATCTGTAAAGTGAAATAGTTCTATTTCAGAGTTTCCATACAATGGCAAATGTGCATAGAAGGCGATATTGTTCAATCTTTAATTATCTCTAGATAGATTGTGCACTTTGTGGTCTATCAGTGGAAATTTGTAGCTGGTTTATTGACCAGATTGAAGTTGATGGGATGCAACCATGAAAGAGTTTTATTTTTCTCCCATCACTCTTATCTCTCAAGTGCTGATGAATCTATCCACTAATAACATGTCTGACAGGCCGCTGAGCTTTCTGGTCACTGTCATGAATTAAAATATCCAGTCCAGATTAATCAGTTATCTTATCCCAGTTTGATACTCAACTTTCTCCTCTCCTGCGGTAGGCAGGCCTAGCTATCAGGAACTCATGAGTGAAGAGAAGGCCTGTATGCTCCCTGGACACCTCCTCTTCTCCTTCATTCCCTTCCTTTTACAGGATGGTGGGGGTACAGGGAGAGATGCTATAAGTACCTCTTATCTTGGGCTGTTTCCCTCTATTCTTGAATGAATTCAGGTTACCACGAATAGCCCTTACGTAAGAAACCAAGTGATGCCTCTATCACAGACAAATGCAAAGCCATAAGGGCACCCTGCTTAGAAAGGCATAGGTCAGCCATTTCACTGTGATAATAAATATCACACCCAAAAATGAGTTACCAATCTCCTTTTCTTGAAAGGATCCCAGTCTCTGTAAGTAATTCCCTTGGAAATTCCCTCACTTAGCTAGAAGGAACATCCATTGGGAAGGGAAAGAAAAAGCCACAGTATTTTTCCCCAGCCAGTAACTTCTGACCCTGGCCATCCTCCTCTCCATCTCAGTCTTCTATTTATGCAAGCTTTGTATAAATAGATCGAGATGGGAGAGCTGGGATGAGGTTGAGGTTTCCAGAGTCCTCGAAGTAGTCTCTACTCGCATTCATTTGGCACTCGATTTCCCTTTGGCCTCAGCTTTGTGTTCTAGTTGCCAGTCCTGAGGAACTGGAAAAGTTCTATTCAATAATCTATATATAAAATGATAGCACTGACCTATATATTGCCTAAAATCAGCAGGAACCTTGCCTGTTTGTGTACTACAACACTATGGGTGATATAAGACAAGAAAGTTCTGCTCAAAAGAAGCTTACATTCTGGAGGAGAAAAACAAAAATATATGTATGCATATATAACAACCAACAATGAAAAAAAATCAATGATAAGTAGTATGCAGATTATCACAGAAAGTAACTGAAGCAAATTTAGATTATGTGATCAGCAAAGGTTGTTCTAAGGAGGTGACATTTGGACTGTGATTTGAGTAGCAAAAAAACCCTCATTATTTAAGATCAGGAAAGAACACTCCAGACAATGACAATAGGTCATGCAAAAGCCCTAAAGTGAAGGCCTGTGTGGATGTAACAGAGTAGAAAAGGGGGCAAGCTATACAAGTTTGGGTCGGAGAGGTGGATAGACAATAAATCTCATGGGATTTTTCTACTAAAGTGAAGAATTTATTATTATTACATTCTAGATGAAATGGAAAGCCATTGGAAGATTTTAAGCAGGGAAGTGACAAGATGCATGTTTTAAAAAGATTTCTCCAGCGGCTTTTTGGCAAATGAATTGCATGGGGTAAAAGTGGAAGTGAATGGTAATTCAAATCAAAAATGATGGTGGTTTGGGCTAGGTCTATAGAAATGAAATAAAGAGAAGTGAGATATCTAAGTATGTGCTTAGAAAAATAATGCACAGGTTTAGCTGATAAATTGAATACTAGGGGTGAGGAAAAGATTGAAATAAAAAATAACGTACATGTTTGGGGCAGTAGTGCCATTTCTGGGGAAGAGAAAAAAAAAAGAAAAGAAGTATAGAAGGTCAAGAGTTGTGTTTTAGTCATATAAACTTTGAGATGACTTCCTATTGACTTTTAAGTAAGAAAGTCAGGCAGTGGGCATTTAGACACATGAGTCTATAGTTCCTGACAGTATCAGGGTTAAAAAAGTATATTTAAGAGTCATTAGCAAATGCATTTGAAGCTGTAAGATAGGTTGAATGGGCATTCAAATCCTGTTACAATATGGATTCTGATTTAGTGGGTGTAGGGTAGGGTCTGAGAGTATGTATATACAACAAGCTCCTAGTTGCTGCAGGTGCTGCTGGTCTGGAGACCCCATTTTTGGTAGCAGGAGTCTAGATAGAATGGATAAATAGTGACAGAGACAGAGACAGAGACCTATGAAATTCAACATTGGCAGTAGAAGAAGAAGCCAATAAAAATGTTCCTTCTCCCCTCCCTCAATTCTTTCTATCCTCTTCCTCTTTTCCTTCTCATCAACATTTATGAGGCCAATTAGGTGTCAGGAGCTGTGTTGAACAGTTTCTTATGTTCCTCTATTGACTAAAAGTTGCCAACCCTTAATTCAGTCTTTTATTCTGCAGGTAAATTTCCTACTCCCTGCTGCTAAGATCTTCCTGCTTAACTCAAAGGCTCTGTTTACCTGTTTCCAGAAATATCCAGATTAGAAATATTAAAATGGAAACACCTGTTTGAAAGGATCCCCCCAGGAGCCTTAACTACCTGTGTGCAGATGAGGCAGGGGAACTGGAAGATACGGGGATAGAAAGCTTTGGCTAAGATTGACCTTGGAGATGAGAACAGCTGGGAATTTAAAAGTTCAGCAATTATCTAAATGCAGAAAGAGGAGAAAGACTGTTTCCTTCAAAGCCCGTCTTAGGCTGCATCGACAAGGAAAAAAAGGAAAAAGAAAGACAGCAAGAAGAAGCACCACCACCCACATCTAGTTAAAACAACTCAGACTGAACATGACTCATCCAAAAGCAAACAAGTCAATTAAACCAAGGATGTTTCTGAAACAACCCAGTCCCCCTCTAGCCCAGCTACTAAATTGCATCTTGCTTACTTCTCAGCTCAAAGACAGAAAGAAAACAGAAGGTGGGGACACAGCTTAGATTTATGCATGAAGAAAACGATGGTGATAAAAGCCAGGGCTTTGAAAAGCATTCAGAGCTGCTAGCCTCCCGACTGAGAACTGTTTAAAACAGCACCATCCAATAAGAGCTGCATATATACAAGTCAAATTCTAAGATTCCCTCTGGACATGCTTTCCAGAATTTCAGAATAATATGGCTATGTCTCCTTGTCTTGCTCCTCTCCTTTCCTCTCCTCCCCTCCCCTCCTGTCCCTTCCTCTTCTCTCTCTCTCTCTCTCTCTCTCTCTCTCTCTCTTTCTCTCTCTCTCTCCCCTCCCTCCCTCCCTCCCTCCCTCCCTCCCTCCCTCCCTCCCTCCCTCCCTCTCCTTCCTTCCCTCCCTCCCTCTCCTTCCTTCCCTCCCTCCCTCCCTCTCCTTCCTTCCCTCCCTCCCTCCCTCCTTCCCTTTCTTATATATACACACACACAGTCAAATGATGCTGGGATCTAAGTTGGCTCTGAAGAGAGGAAAGTGAGCTTAAGACCTATGATTTTGCAAAATATGGGGTGGAGTGGGGAGAGGATAGGTTGTTTTGTTAGCCCATGACTCTATTCCCTCTACTTTTAATAACATAAATGTCTTGTACATGTGGAGGACTTCCCAGAGTGAAAAGCAATTTCACACACATGATCCTATGTAAGCCTTCATACCACACCTGTGAAGGCAGTCAGAAATATTATTTCTCCTGTTTTCATACATGAAGAAATGGAGACTCATAGATATAATGGGATTTGTCCAAAATGACTTTGCAAGTCAATGAAAACAGGACATAAACCAAAGGCTTTGACTCCCAAGTTCCTTCCTCACTAACTAAACTTTTGGCTGGAAATGTGATGATGATGATGATGATGACGACGACGGCGACGACGACGATGACGACAATGATGAAAATGATGAAGAAAAAAAGAAAGGAGAAGGAGAAGAAGGAGAAGATAGCGACAATAGTGATGATGATGGTGATGATGATGGGGATTGACTATCCATCAGGTGCTGAAAGAGCACAGGTTTGGGAGTCAAACTAACCTAGGTTCAAATCCTAACTTCATCATATCCTAGCTGAAGGATTTTAGGCAAGGTAACTCATCCATCTTTGAGCTTCATTTACCCCTCTTTCAAAAGGAAGTGATATTAACTGCCACGCTGCCTTTAACTCAGGTCAACCAAGTTGCCCACCTATTATTCCATGCCAGGCATAGTCCTAAATGCTGAGTACACAGAGATTAAAGAAAAAAAAACAAAACACTCTACTCTGCCCTTGAAGGGATCATGTTCTAGTGGGGGATACAGAGCTATATTCTAATACCCACTATAAACTACCTATGAAAATGGTAGGTATGTACAGTGTGCTTTGGAAGCACAGAGGAAAATGTAATTAATTCTGCCTAGACTCTAGAGAAGGCTTCAAGGAAGAAGCACTCCAGATAAACCATGTAAAATTTTTACACATGGAGGAGAGAAAACAGCAAATGCAAAGGCAGAGGAACTTGAAATAGTAGCTTATTGTAGGAACAGCAAGCCGTTGTTGTAACTATAAAACATGTTTGTGGATGTGAAGGCATTGTGTGAGCCATAAAGCACCATCTCTGCACACTTAGGGGCACATTACATTTATATGGATCTATGATCAGCATGAAGCACCGAGGCTACGTCTCATCTTGCAGCCTTTCTATCTTTATATCTGCCTTTACTCTGCTTTCTGCTACAGTTTCTGGAAAAACACAGCCTCCTTTCCATAGTCATGGGGCTGGACTCCTTCAAGCAAAGAACACAGAATATAAGATTGTAAAAGGATGCAGAGAATCACTCAGAGACACACTGCAAGGCAGGCTGCTCAAGTGGCCAACAGAAGCAATACAGTATATTGGCAGAAAGTCAAACACTGTACTGAGAGGACTTTATTCTCAGGAGTAATCACGCTAGAAACTATAATAACTTATTTTCTAATTATAAAAATCATACGCATTCCTGACAGAATATTTGAAAAGACAGTAAAAAAATCCTAAAATTTCATCACTTAGGTAAATAACCTTGATATTTTTTATTTTGTTCTCGAAATTGAAATTATTCTAAATAAATTGCTTTGTGACCAGACTTATTTCAATCAAAACTATTTTGTGAATATTTTACCATGTCCTGAAATTTCTCTGCAACAGTTTTTAAAATTTTGAAATATCTCAGATATAACAAATGATTGAGAAAACATAATGAATGTCCATGTAGCTATCTCCCGGCCTAAAAAGTGAAATGCTGCAGATGCCGTTGAAGTCCCGGTGTCCGTCATGATTGCTGGCAGTGCTGATCTGCAAGGAGGCAGGCCAGGGTCCACGCTGACAGACCACAACCTCAGCCCGCCTGCCTGCTTCTCCAGCACCAGGAGGCTCTCAGGCTGGCACATCAAGGCAGGTGGTTAGAGAGAAATAACTCCATGGCTCACATCAACAAGCTAGGTGCTTCCTGCTCTCCTGCAGATCAGACCAGGAAGAGGCTTTCATTGTGTCCACAAAATCCTGCTGTAGCGCAATTACCTGTGGGCTTATTTATATCTATTGGACTTTGTTTTTGTTTTTGTTTTTGTTTTCAGGGCAGGGTCCTTGTCTTTCTTATTCATCCCAGTACCTATCATGGTACTTATTATTAAAAAAGAATGGTAGGCACTTTCTGGCTCTGGGGCATGAGAGTCTAGAGGTTAAATATATGAGCTCTAAAATCAGACCCTCTGAGTTTCAGTCTCAGCTCTATCATTTCCCTGTTATGTAACTCTCTAAGCCTTATTTGCTTCATTAATAAAATCAAGAGAAACATAGTTCCTACCTGTCCCTCAGCTGTTCTCAACCTTTGAAGCCAACGACTCCATTCTTGTACCCCTTCATTGTGGCCTAAAATCTCACCATTAAAAACCCATCCCTGTATGGTAATCGTATTCCTTTGGAATGCTGAACCAGCACATACATGCTGCCTTACCCACCCCAGGCTCCATGGATACTAAGTGAAACTTGGTGTTTAAATCCTTTGACTCCTAGTCACAGCTGATTGGTCCAGAGGTAGCACCTGAATCAAACTAGGTTAAGAACTCTCTTCTCTGGGATTTTTGAAATATAAACCCAGAACATCAAGGTTGGTTAATCTTAGTGGCAGATGCTATAAGATGTAAAACTCAAAAAGTTTCCCATTATTTCTCTTATCCTGGGGTGGGGAAAAAACTGACCTGTAGTGAGAGCAAATGAAGTTAACTTGTAAAAAAAGAGTAGAAGCAAAGATGAATCTTTCTGGCTTTTGAGCCCATGTTCTAGAGTTCTTGAGACCCCGCTGCATCCTTGCCCTTCCTGGATGTTAGTAGTTCCTTAGATTCCCTAATCAATAAATTCCTCTCATTACTTACATTAAAATTTGCTTGCTGTCACTTGTAGCAGGAGGAGGAGGGGGAGGAAAGGAGGAGGGGGAGAAGGAGGAGGAGGAGGAGGAGGAGGAGGAGGAGAGACTATTATTTTAACTGTGTGACTGAAAATAAGGGGTGATACATTCCTTCAGTGACATCAAGAGTAAATTAGAACTTCAAATGTAGAAAGGACCTTAAATCTAACCTAATCTAATCTAATCCAACCTCCTCGTTTACCAATGAGAAAATTGCATTGCAAGGAGGAGACAGAGCTTTTCCACATGACCAAGGGGAAAAAGGCAGAATTAGTATTTTAGTCAGTTAGGCTGTCATAATTAAATCCTGGAGACCAGGTGATTTAAACAACAGAAATTTCTTTTCTTATAGTTTTGGAGGTGGGAAGTCCAAGATCGGGCCCAGCGGCGTTTAGTTACATGTGTGGGCTCTCTTGCTGGCTTGGAGATGGCTACCTTCTTGCTGTGTTGTCACATGGCAAAGTGAGGGAAAGCTTTCTAATATCTCTTCTTATAAGGGTACTAATCCCATCAGACCAGGGCCCAACCTTCATGATCTCATCTAATCCAAATTACTTCCCAGAGACCCCATCTCCAAATATCCCATCTCTATAAACATAAAGGATTAAAGCTTCAATACATGAATTTTGAAGGGATGCAATTTAGTTCATAACATATAGGATTAGAATTTATAGGGACAGAAATGTCTTTATAGATCATCTAGTCCAAATTCCATATTTTCAAGTGGGAAAGCTAAGATCCAAACAAATATAGAGAATTTCCAAAGGCCTATGATGACCTAATGGCAGATTTTACCCACTAGATTATCCTCTGATAGGCTAAGAAAATCTAGGGGCATCAAGGAGTATGTGAAGTTTCAAGGAGGCTGGTGGTGTGGCCTGGTAATGGGGTGAGAATAATGGTAAAAAAAAAAAAAAAAGTACAGACAATTGAATTTAACCAATTCTGCAGACCTTGCCGTTTTTTTAGGGGGAGGTTGATCAGCACAGGTTAGTACACAGGCAAGAGAAAACTTTGCAAGTCTTGACTTTTTTTTTCATCCTTCTGCAGCCAACCACCAGGCAGCAATTATTTGTGCACTCCATGGTCCTGAGTATTTGGATATGCAAATCACCTGAGTCCATGCATAATTAAGACGGACACTATGGAAAGTTTCGTTTTCCAGGGGAAGCCTGCCAGACGGCTAGAAAGGTCAGCATGCATCGCAGCCTCACTTTCATGTCTAAGACTATGGTTTGAGGGTAGTGGCATCCAGCCTTCTCCTGCCCTTTTGTTCTCTTCTGTTACTGCATTAGGGAGACTCAAGGGTAGCCCCTGTCTCCATCCTAGGTCTGGAGAGACCATGGGGCTTTTCCCAGAACCATGCTGGGGCAGACTGTTTTCTGCCTCCAGTAAGAGCAGAGGTAGGTAGCTAGTGCCAAGAGACAGAAGTTCTCCCTCTTTCTAGGGTCAGCAGGCTCACTTTATGACCCAAGGGGGAAGGATTTATTTCTAAAGGACAAACACTTGAGGAAAGTTTTCAGAAGTGGATGCATAGGTCACTAAGCCATTGCCTCCCAATTCCAAACACACCTTTAATACACTGCCCTGCGATGCTGGAAGTAGAATTCAAACATCTGAGGAAGGCAGCATGACCTTTCTGGACCTGGTTCCTCTGAGGAGGAGTACAGAGGTTGGCCCTGGAAGTATTAAAACAGGTTGGAAGCTGAAACCAACTGCTACTGAAACACCTTACTGCTTCTAGGGTAGTGTGCTATTACCAGGCTAACAGTGACAAGAATAGCAAACTAATGGGAGCAGGAGGTCCTCTTCCCTCTTTTGGACTTACAGTCTAGCAGAAATTAGCAGGAAGCCAGCTAATAACAGAGAAATTCATTTTCATAGTATCAGTTATAGCACTGTGAAAGAGAGCAGAAATGATAGGGCTGGAGCTGAGAAACAAAAAGAAACTTACTAACCAGCACAGCCCACCTCTTTAGCTCCTCAGCATCCAGTACACACCTGTTTACATACACTTGACCTTCTCAAACTCATCACAAGAATTCCTGAATATTCTGTAATTTAAACACTAAATTGTAATGTTAATCACCAAACTCAATCCTTACATGAAATATGGGAAAGAAGAAGAGATAGGAAAAAATACAGTGTGTGTATATTTATATGCATGAGTGTGTATATGCCTGTGTGTATGTATTCATAATAAACAAGGAAGAAATTCCTAATAGCTGCTGCCATCTTGTTTCTTTAACTGGCCACAACCCATAGTTGGATTTATAATTACTTTCTTCTCTATTATTCCCTGTTTCCTTTGCCCTCAGCCAGAACCTCAACTGACTGGGTTCTTTACCCAATCAGTTGACTGAAATCTTCATTCTTGAGGGGTCTGAATCGTATGTCCTGTCTTACTTTGGTTGCAGCCATTTTCCATTAACTTTTACTATTGGCTATGCCATTACTAAGAGGTATTCCAGAGAATTCCTAGCTTCTAGATACAGTTCTCCCTGGCTTCATTATATAGCAGCCTGCCAATTTCTCCTCAGAGGTCAATCACTCCAATCAGGACATTAATGCCCTTCTTTTCTTTGTGCAGTGGCATGAGGAAACAGAAATATTCAAGCCATAGTCTCAACTTTCAAGTCAATGAGATGTTTATTTTGCCCCCTGGTGGAAGCATTTCTGTAATGGGAATGAAGACATCTAAACTAACAGAACTCAGTTAAATGATAAAGAACAAAAAAAACCACAAGAGAGAGTTAGTTATTGCAGACCTGGAAATATGTCACCCAAATCCCCCATCAAGGGAGGCTACTGCCCAGATGGGAGAAATGTATTCTGAGAGAGTCTGGAGCCTTCAGGTCCCTTAGGGTCCACTGCACCACCCTTCCTCAGGCTGCATGCATCTGGTGACTGAGTGACGTAGGGCTATAAAGACCTGGCCATTTCTGCCAAATGCAGAACAACTCTGATGGGCAGTATTTGCTTCTGAATTCCCTGGCTGGCTGGCTGGCTGGCTGAGGCTTATGCAAGCCTGCACTGCAGTTTGAATCCTCCCTCTGTCCAATCCTACCTCCACCTTCTTTTCACTTCTTGCAACCCAGTTTATCTCAGCATCAATTTCTAGAAAACCCAACTTGCTAGGACCCAGTTTTAGGAGGAGGCAAGAGAATCACCTAGGGCACAAAAAGTAAGGAGAAACTCACCCTCAGGTGAGTGCCCTGCACTTGTACTAACCTGAGACCAAGCACCTCCTTAAATATTGTGCCCTGGTCACTTCATTTGCCTCACCCTAGTCTTGGCCTTGTAATTGTGACTGTTGGTATTGAGAGTGGTCCAAGATAACAAGATATAAGAGGGGTTTTTGGAGCCAGGTCATTCGTTGTCTGGTTGGCAACGAGCATCTTATCACCAGTGGTAGCGGCACCAGTCAGCCCTGGGAAAAAACTACTAGCTACTGCCGCATCACTCCCAGTGACATACTTGGGGAACTTGTGCAAAATGTTTCCTCTCTTGATATTTTAAAAAGAGTCATGATGCTGCCAGGAATGGCTGACTATGGTTATCATAAGGAGATGGGGTTGGTGCTGCCTAATAGGGGCGTAGGCATGAAACTCAGAGGATTCACTGGGACATCTCTTAGTATTTCTATGCCCGGTGATAACAATGAATTGGCAGTTATAGCAACACCAATCTGAGAAAAGCATGGTATCCAAGAGTTCTGATGTCTCAGAGATATCTCAGTGATACCTCTGGGCAAGCAATGCAAACCAGCAGAAGTGCTAGTCAAAGGTAAGTGAATTTTAGAATAAGAAGAGGGAAAAGGTGATTATCAATATGACCTTAATGACAACTGTAGTGACAGGGACTCTATACCCAATCCATTGACTCTTCTGTGTAGGATTTTTGTTTGTTTGTTCATTTGTTTGCTTTTTGAATTATGACAGGCCACACTCCTGAAGAATCAGTGAAAAGATACAGTAAGCTTGAGTAGAAGTTGACCTGGGCAGTCCAACAGGTGGACTATAACACAGTGTTAGTTTCCTACTCCTACTGCCTGGGCTTTACCATTTCCTCTGAGACCAGCTCACTGTCCAACTGCCAGCCTCTACAACTCTGCCTGAAGGTTTCTTTAGCCACCAGAAACTTCTCTGTCTGTACATGGGCAGGCAGAAATACCAGAAAATTAGCAGCCCCCAAAAGCAGTCTGCAAGCAAAGAATAATAGAAGTTGGTACATAAATATCCTAGCTCTCTTGTATCTTGGGTAGAATAACTCTGAGATGGATGTTCAATACAGGCTCCTAGAATTTCCCAGTGGGATTAAACTCCATTTTCCACAAAAGTAATGTATTTGATAAACCACCCTTTATTGGCTTTCTTTCCTTCTCTGTTTCACATCTCCTCTCCTCTACCAGTGTGTCTTGTATTACCTCCCAAATAATGTATTAGCATCCAAATCTTTGTCTCAGGGTTTACTTCTGAGGGAACCAAAACAAAGATAATACCATATTCGATTAATTTTAAGACCTGAATTTTTTAAAGCCTGCCAATACTACTACATCTCCCTGAATCCTTTCCAATACCCATACTGGGCTCCTAGGGAACTCAAAACAGTGAACATCAGGTAAGTATTTAATATATCACAAGACCTGTATAAATCTTTATGCAAGAATTATACCCTTTTCTGGCTTGTGTGCTTTTGATGATGTCCTCCCTCTTTGAATGCTCTCTGCCAATACCATTTTCTTTATCTAAAATCATGATAAAAAAATAATACTTTCCATATAGTGTTGCTGGATGCATTAACCAAGTTTTTGGTTCAATGCCTGACACATGAGACTCAATAATGTTGTTATTGTTATTAGCAATTACTACCTGGTAAAGTGCCTATTCATTTTTTAAGCTCAGATCAAATATCTCTGTTTTCTCCAAGCCTTCCCTAATCCCTTACTCACACCCACTTCTAGGTCAAAAATTAATCTTCCCCCTTTCAGTGCTTTCATTACAGTTAGTTTACAGCACTGGCTTAATGTCTTGCCTTATGTTACTCTTGCATTTGCATGCCTCTCCATCAAATTCCTGCTGACCAGGTTTCATTCATCCCCCAAAAGTACTTAGTATGTATTGGTTGAACTAGTTGTGACCTCATTTTCTTCTTTTTCCTTCTGCCAATCCCTCAAGCTCAACATACTGCCAAGGCCTCCTGAAGAGATTATGTTCCATCCAAGCCAAGACTATTCCTTTTAACAACTGGAAGATCTTATTAAACATGTGGCAATACTGACAATTTCTATTTGATAGCACTTTACAAATTAAAAGGTGCTTTCACTTCCATTGTCCATTTGATCCTTTTTTTTTTTTTTTTTTGGTCAAGTATTGTTCTCATGTGGCCAGGAAGTAAAGAAGGAAAACAGCCACCCCTGCTGCTGAGGGTTCCCCTGCAATGATAACCAGGCTCTTCTAATGCACAGTCCTGAACCAGCAGGTAAAAAGGGAATTGAATGGGGATCAAGGTACCATTACTGCTTGCAGAGCTATGTGGTGAACATTGCCTGAATCGAATGGCAAATGTCAGACTCGGGCTTTCTCTTAGGCCTCCTCCTGCCCCTGTCACCAAGTACAGCTCTTGAGATTTGGCTGAGGAAAGTCTATGAAACAGATACTGACTCAGCCAACTACATAGAAATAGCACCTGTCTTGCACTCAAAAGTGTTTATAACATATAACTTCATCCATGAAGAAAAGCATTTTCCATATCATTGAACAAAAACAAGAAGGAAAGGAAGGAAGGAAGGAAGGAAGGAAGGAAGGAAGGAAGGAAGGAAGGAAGGAAGGAAGGAAGGAAGGAAGGAAGTTAGTTCTCCTTCCACAGGGTGAGATGAATGAGGGGTGAAGATTTAGGATAGAAGTATTACTCAAGTATTCTTTCATCCTAAGAAATAGAATAGAAGTCCCTTAGTGAAACATGAGCCCTAAAACACAGGTTCCTCCAAAACATGCCTCCAGGGACCTCTTGGTTTAATAGGGATTATGTATCCTTTGTACATGGGGAAAATGTATAAATCATTTAAGTTTTATAAAGGAGGTTAATGAGAAATGGTTAGCTGGAGAAAAGACACTCATTTGCTTTGTAGATGATCAGGAAAATGTATTAGAGTCTATAAAACGTTCATTGTCTTTTTACTCAACACTTAAGATATGCAGGCATTGGAGGTCACTGAGTCTTCAACAATGACCTTGTGAAGTTGGTAGAATTATTATTGCTATTCAATGAGTGAATGACAAGCAGAGAGAGTAAGTCACTTATCCAAAGCTAAAGTGGGTCCCAGGATATTTAATCCATTCCAGGTTTTACCGTATACTAGTTCAATGACTTTGAACAAGTCACTTAACCCCTTTGAGCCTCAGTTTCCTCTTTTGTAAAGTGGGAAATATGATGTCAGACCTACATGACTCTAGATAATCCATACTTTACCTACTTTAAAAAGGTTTTCATGGAGGGAGATTAAAAGGGATCATGCACATGAAAGTGTTTTTGGAAAATTAAAAACCTGGATCAATGTAAGGGATTATTGAGGTCATTAACGCACAGCCTAGTGCAAATTGGTGGCAAACACTGCTAGTTCTTGCCAATATCCACTCTCCTTTATTATATTAACAGAATGCCAATGCCATTTCAGGAAGCCATGTACCTAGTTATAAATATTCGCATCCCAGATGCCCTTATATCCACAGGTAGCCAACTAGATGTAAGCAAAAAAAAAAAAATCTACTGAGCGGAGTATCTGGAAAAGCTATTGTTTCTCTGATAGAAAGAGACAGACTCTACTGCCATGTAGTTTTTATCCTTTACCCTTCTTTCTGCCTGGAGTACAAACTTGATGCATAAAGACAAGGCATCCATCTTGCAACCATAAAGACAAAAGCCATATATTTAGAATGTAAGAGCAGAAAGCTAGAAGGAGCCTGGGTCCTTGAGTATTTGCTCAAGCAGTTGCACAAGCTCTAGGTCACCTGACTCTATTCTCTGAGATAAATAAACCTCTCTTTGGTCAACCCACTGTGATCAGGTTTCTATTACATGCAGCCAAGTACAATCCTAGTTGACAATAGGTATTAATCATAGCAACAAGTGAAGTGTTAAAATGCATTCTCAGGCTCTTTACTACAATTTTTTCCTTCAGTGTCATTAAAGAATGTGATGCAATATGACACAGTAGGAATAGCCAGTTTCATTCAAAGTAACTTTTAGACCTAGGGAAGCCCAAGTGTGGATTTTGCACTGCTATTAACTACTGTGTAATCTTAGGGTCTTAACTGTAAAATGACAATTCCGATACCCACTACAATATGAATTCTACATGGAAGGGACATGGTACACATTAAGCACTCGACAAATGTTTACGGTGCCATTGGAGGGGGTGAGGAGACTCTAACAGTTTGTTAAGGTTCTGGAGGGTCTGAGTCCTTAAGGAAAATGTGTGCTTTCTGGCTATTTGGTCAAAGCCTGTTCTGATGCAGTATTGTAAGACTGTAAAAACTTCCTACTAAGCCAACAGGCCAGAACATTAGCATTTAAAATTGTGTCAACCACTTCAGAGGCAGTGTGGTATCAGACTGAGAGTTCTGGCTTTGGAGCCAGACACCCCTGGGTCTGAATCCTTGTTTCCCTCTTCCTACTCACATAACCTGAGGTGGATTGCATCATCACCCTGAGGCTCAATTTCTTTCTTGTCTCGTACATTTACTTCACAGAGCTTGTCAAGAGGCTCAAATGAGATAACAAATGTGAACGTGCTCAACCTGCCACCATCTCATTATTACTGTTATTTGTATTCTCCTCTCTGTCTGGTAGAGTAGTAAGCCCAGTGCTGGCAGGGAGGGAGGAGGGCATAAGGGAGGGAAGAGTTGGTTACGAATGTAAATTGAATTCCAAAGATACAGAACCACTGGTCTGCAAAGAACTACAGAGCAGGTTGTTTAGGTCAATGCCAGCCTTGAAGGAAACCTGACCAATAAGTCAGTGAGGTAGTAGCTGCCTGCTGGGCAGCAGCACTTGGAAGGATGGGGGGCAGGTACTAGAAGAGGGGTTCAAAGTTCTACAAAGCTCCCTGGCTCTTTTCCATTGTAGCCATTTCCCTGAGGGCCCCACTAGGGCTGCAAACATACTTTGCTTCCAACACAGCTCAATATATTTTGGGCTGAGGAGGGGCTGGGAGAGGGGAGAGCAGAGCTGAGCTCTGACTGGTGGTAATAAAAGCCTCCAGAAGGTACACAGCTCCTCTTCAGGCAGACGTGGAGGGAGTCTGCTCAGGCAGGGACACCACTGCTCCTGGCCAGTGGCCACCCTCCTCTGTGAACCTCGAGCTGCCCTTCTGCCAGCCAGGTTCTCTCAGGGGACTTATTATCAGGATCAAGTCCATTCTGTTCTTAGGGCTCTGCCTTCCTTTCACTTGGGTTTAAATACAGAAGTGATAAAAGGGAGGGGGAAGGGGAGCAAAGAAGCCAAGAGCTGCTCAGTGCAGCAGTCACTGCTGCCGCGACCCTGCGCCTGCACGGTTGGGTATAACGAACACTGGCAAGGGGGGCAGAGGAGGGAGCACCGTTTTGGAGTCAGGAGAACCTGAGATCAAGTCTCATAACCTACTGTCTCTGAGACTGTGAGCAAGTCATATAACCTCAATGACCCTCAGTTTCTCCAAGTTTTTTGTGAAATAATAATTTAAACAGCAATAATAACAGCTAAACTTTGTAATAATTATAACTGACACTGAGTAGTTAACATGTGCCAGACCCTGTTCTAAGCCTTTTATGTGCAATATCTCATCCTGTTCTCCCAATAACCCTATGGATGATAGGCATTCTATCATCCCCACATTACAAATGAGGAAACTAAGGTACATAGAGGTGGAGTGAGTCACCCAGGGTGAGACAGAGATTAAGAATAATGCATAAGGAAGGAAGAGCATCCAGCATGCAGCAGGGTTCACTCAGTGGTAGCTATCCCAGGGAGGTGTGTCTATGTTAATAGAGCAGCTCTTATCTTCTTTCCTTTCCAATATGCCATGAGGACGCATCCATTGTCTCATGATAACTCTGGAGGGGTAGGCACTATGGGTGCCATCGTACAGCTGAGTATATCAGTCAAGAAAACAAAACCCACTTTAGTATTTCAAACACAGAGAACTTTACACAAATGATGGAAGAGCTGAAGTGGTAACGCAGGGTAGTAACAAATGGGAAGTTGCTGCCATTTCCAGGCCTTTTTGCTGGAGCAAGAACCAGCCAGTCTGAAGCTAGGGCCCTTGAGGAAGAGGCTGCTGAGGGTCAGAGTGATGGAGAAGGTTCAGTGGGATTGCCAGTGTCAAGTCTCCAGCTTCCTCCCCTCTCTCCCATCCAGCCTTCTACTAGTATGTTGCATTGGCCAGGCCTACTTGGAAACTGGCCTGAGAGCTTGAGGAATGTAGTCACTTGAAATATAGAGCACAGCAGGGTGGTGGGGAGAACAAAGAGGCAAACAACAGCCACAGAGAGGAAAATATGTGACTTATCCAAGACCACAGAGCTAATGAGAAGTGGATTCAGGATTTGAATTCAGGCCTCCTGATTTTCACACTCCTCGCAGCTGCCTCCTAACACCTTAACTTGTCTAATAAAAGTTCTATGAACTCTTAGTGCACCATATTCCCTATAGCTTTTCCAATCTTTTCAAGCCTAAAACTTTAACACTACCCTCTTTCTTCAGTGGACCTGGTTCCTATGTCTTTATATGGCCTTCATGACCTATTTCCTTTGACATTCACAGGCTTACTCCTTTTCTGCAACCACTTTTAGTGCCTTCTCCTAATCTGAATAAGAATGCCTCACCCACCCCATATCGGTCAGTGTTCAATCAGGAAAGCTGAAACTTTGTGAGTATTATGGAATAAAAGATTTATTATAGAACTAACACATTCTATAACTGCGGGAGAAACTAGGAAGTAAGTGCCCAAAAGGGGAGAGTTGGAGGATCAAATAAAAGTTACTAACCAGCCCTCCTGAAATATGGGAATGGGTGGGCAAGTTGGAGTTTGTAAAGGACTATGGGCAGCCAGGCACTTCTAGCTGCTGGAATGGGTCTGCAAAAGAAAGCTGATGGAAAGTCTTTCGGAGACTGTTGTTGCTACATCTGGTTGTGGTCTGGGATTGATGTTGGTGAGCCGGGCAGGCAGGCAGGAAGAAGAGCTAAGCCCAGAGTTAAGGACAGTAATGATAAGCTGGAGTCCACTTGCACCTCTACATGTATCCCTCGTCCTGTTTCACCACAATGACTTTCGGAGAGCAAGGCTACTGCTTCACTTATACTTGAACAAATTTCTCTTTTGGCCAACTCTAACCTAGAACTATAAAAGGCAACATTTTTCCAGCTCAGCCACTTCACACAGTTCTATTTTCTCCTGGCTTTTCTCCTCCTCTCAGACTATACAATTTCATTATCCTCCATGAGTCTCTCTTCCTTTGCCCATCCCTTAGATATCAGGATTGGCCCAGATTGCTGCTGTGGCTATCTTGCTATATACACTCTTACTCAGTGAGCCCATGTAGCCCCAGGACTTCAAATGATATATCTACCTGCTAATTACTTCCTCGCTAATCTTGTGAGGGGAGTGAAGCCAGGAACAACCTACATCACCATCTTGGCAACATCACTCTCCCAACTCATTACTTCTACTCCAGACTGCTTTTTTGTGCTCTGGGCAGTTATTTCCACCTACCAGTTGCTGGCTCTTTGAGTGATGTCCAAAGAGGACTGTTCTTTGAGCAGAGGCAGAATGAATAAAAATCAATAACAATTAGGATGATTTTCAAGCTCTTATTAAGTTCTAGGCATAATGCTAAGAGTTTTACATGTACTGTCTCTTTGAATTCTCACGAACTCTAAGTAGATACATTTTAGCACCATGTTACAGATAAGAAAACTGAGGCTCAGAGGGATAATAAAAGCCATGATGCAGTAAATAATATTAAACATGCCTTGAAAAGACAAGCTATAGAGTGGGAGATAATATTTGCAAAACATATTTATGATAAAGGACTTAATATTGAAAATATGAAAAGAATACTTGCAACTCAATAAGAATGTAACCAACATGATAAAACTGGTCAAAAGATTTGAGAAGATACTTCACCAAACATAAGATTCTCAACATCACTAGTCATTAGTGAAATGCAAATTAAAACCTCAGTAAGTTACCACTGCATGGTTAAAAATAAAAAAACTGATAATACCAAGTGTTGACAGAGATGTGGAACAACTGGAACTTTCATGTATTGCTGCTAGTGCTAACAAAGAAGGGTCCAGCACTTTGGAAAACTCTGGCTGTTTCTTATAAAGCTAAACATGCATGTACGATATGATCTAATAGGCCTAGCCCTGAGTAGTTTCTCAATAAAAATGAGAGCATTTGGAAATAAAACAAGACCTGTTCATGAATGTCCATAGAACGTTATTTATAATAGCCAAAATGTAGAAACAATCCAAAAGTCCATCATCCGATGAATGGTTAAACAAATTGTACTACATCTGCACAAT
The DNA here is from genome assembly GCA_028627145.1 of Eidolon dupreanum. Lineage (NCBI taxonomy): Eukaryota > Metazoa > Chordata > Mammalia > Chiroptera > Pteropodidae > Eidolon > Eidolon dupreanum. Next base: position 34,907,959 of record CM053502.1, read on the forward strand.
GGGGAAAGGATGATCTTTTAAATAAATCAACTGCTGATACATGGAACAACTACTGATTCATGTAACACCATTGACGAATCCAAAAATATCATGCTAAATGAAAGAAACCAGATACAAAGTAATTCTAATTGTGTGAACTTCTAGAAAAGGCAAAACTATGGCAGCTGAAATCTGATCACCAGTTGTCTGAGGCTGGCTATGGAAAGGAATTGACTACAGGGCATATGGGGTTACTTTTGGGGGGAATGAAATTGTTCTGTATCTTGACTGTGGTGGTAGTCACATTATTGTACATATTTGTCAAAACTAACTGAATTATACACATAAAATTTATGAATTTTATTACATATAAATTATACATAATAAAGCCGATTTAGAAAAAAAAAAAAGCAATATGAGAAAATCCAAAGAAAAGATATGTACAGGATATAGAGGGAGGAAAAAAAGGCACACTTTAGAATGGGTGGCTTCACAGAAGGCCTTTGACAGTCTAGCCGAATCTTAAAGAATTAAGTAGGTGTGAGCCAGGCATCAGTTCCTTGTGGCTGGTTCTGCAAAAGTGAGTGTCCTTATTTACTTCTGTTGGCCAAGGACCAACCGGGGCCCCAACATTACACTGCATTTAGGAGAATGGGGTAGATTTGATGTGTTCCATCCTTAAGACTGCAATGGAGAATGGAGTTCAATGGGGCTTATACTTATCAATGCAGAAGAGTGTGTAGGTATAAAGACCAAGGGTAATGTTTGAGGAACTTTGAAATATTGCAGAACCATTATCTCTTCTGCTCATTTCTCTCACAGGGACATGTTACTTTGGAAAAGTCATCTCCTTTCACGGGGCACAATGTAACGATCTGTAAAATCGGAAGGGAAAGAACAAACTTGATGCTCTTTAAGGTCTCTCCTTTCTTTAATTTTGCAGTTAAAGTCCAGACTGCTACTGTATGTGAACTCTTCTGCTGGATTAGTTATGTCCAAGAGGCTGGTGTTCTGAATTCCTGCCTGTGTGCCTCGCTGCCATTTCTCTTCATCCTCATAACATCTGAAGGTCACGTGGAGTGGGGAGAAAAACAAAGAAAGGAACATAAAGCTAGCCAGGAAGGAGAAAGATCTAGGGCCCTGCCTGGAGCTCACGTCTTAAGAAGTCAGAGGAGGAAAGGAGAAGCCAGCCAGGTACTGCAAGTCTGGAAGCAGGCAGGTCCATTCACTTGACAAGCACTTAAACAGAACACCTGTGAATGATACCACATATGCTTATTAAGCACCTCCTGTCAGCTTGGTGCTAGGATTCCGCAGTGAAAAAGACAGATGTGATCCATGCTGTGAGAGTTTAAGTGGGGGAGGCACTGATCACACTTGTTATGCAAAAAGAAAACTGGCTGCCTCACCTAGAATGACTTGGGCATACTCTCCCTAATTTACACATAAGGAAATTCAGGTTTAGAAGGATTAAGATTCTTGCTCCAGCTAAAGACTCTGATTATTAGCCAACCTATGCTGGTGACAATCTCTGTCCTGTCCATTACAGTGTCTCTTTCTATTCACAGTATTAGTAAAGTAGTGTCAAGGGGGAGGAGGGCAAGGAAGGAAGGGAGAGGAGGTGATGGAAATGAGGTGCCCCTAGGTCAGGATGTGCTGGGCTCACACTTCAAGTGACTCCACTGTGATACACTTTGTTTGAGCCTGGTCCAAGGGCCAGCCATTCCCATGGGCTCTGGTCAGAGGAAACTGCCGGCAGCCGCTGCCCAACAAAGATGTCTTGTTGCATCTTGTTCCTATTGATTACCCACCACAGTGGCTCTCATTGTTAGGCACTCTCCAGGGGCAAGAAGGAGAAAAGAAGTCTTTTTTCCTTTTTTTGCTTTTAATGACATCCAATCCTACTCAGTGATCTCTGCCCTCTTCGAGAAGCAGGAGGAGGTGTGTGGGGGGTAGGGAAGGGAGAGAAAGAAAACACAGAGGTAGTGAGGAGGGGGTCAGGCACAGACACAAAGACAAGAGATTGAGAGAGACAAAGGGAGAGATACAGAGACAGAAATGGAGAGAGATAGAGAAGCCAGCACTCAGAGACAAAGAGAGAAGTTGCAGAGAGACTCAAAGACTGAGACAGGGAGAGGCAAACAGAGACAAAGAAAAGAGTCCAAGGCGGGGAGAGGCAGAGGCAGAGGCAGACCCAGAGAGAAAGGGAAATAGAGAGAACAACAGAAACACAGAGAAAGGCAGAAATAAAGCGGCAGGGAAAGAAACAGAGAAAAATAAAATGCACAAAAAAGAGGGAGGGAGGGAGGGAGGGAAGGAGGAAGGGAGGAAGGGAGGAAGGAAGGAAGGAAGGAAGGAAGGAAGGAAGGAAGGAAGGAAGGAAGGAAGGAAGGAAGGAAAAGAATGGAGAGATAAGAGAAAGCTCGTAGCATTTAAGGTCCAAGGGCTGAAAATATTCACTGAGGGACCTTTGTTGAGCCCCAGACACAGCCAAGGCACAAGATTCCTGTCCCCAAAATATATGAGAATTGGTTGATCTGTCATTTCACCTGTGAACGCTGTAAATACCACCTTCAAGTGGGAATTAAAGCTCTTGAAAAGCATGCAGCCTGCAGGCAGTTATATCCTTCCCTGTGCTTTGTGTCCAGGCACTAGAAACAAAACAGGCTTGGGATGTCCACTGTGCAACTTGTAAAAAAAGAAAAAGCCATGACAGAAATATGGAGAAGAAAAACCTGACGTATGGATAGCTTGCTTTTTTTTACGAGTTGCATAGTCATAGAAGGGGTGCTCCATAAATATTTGCTGAATTGACTTATTTATCCAAGTCCTAGGAAAGGAAATAAATGCTCCGCCCACAGTTGGCAGTACTTACAATGATAGTGTCTTGCTTACACTAAGGATCCATATCTTAAGGAAGGGTGAAGATGAGTGAGTACGCTGGCATCATGAGAAGGGCCCTCTATTCATAAGCTCCCGGAGCAGAAATCTGTTGTATTGTCGGCCCAGTTCCCTTAGAAGAACTGCTGCTCTCTACCCCAGTCACATCATCTAGCAGAGCTGCCAGTCTTTGGACCAGCCCTGCCCCCCACCCTTCATTATAGCACCCTGACTGGCCAACTACAGTGTGCCTTTTCTCTGACCCAGGGATTGGTCCTATGGTAGTCTAATCAAAGTCCTCTTCCTGCCAAAAATATATTTGACTAGCAGGGTAAGTTTCTTGCTTTTTTTTAAGTAAAGATGGAAGGTTTGTATCAGATAGTCATCTTTTCTGCACAAAGAAAGTTTATCTGACTGAAGAGAAAAAGGAGACAAGAGTTAGAGGTAGAGATAAATAGATAATATGAATGTGAACAAAATGTATCCCAATACGTGGAACAGTTTTTGACACAGTAAGCACTCAGTAAATATTTGTTGAATGAATTGTTGAGAGAAAGAAGGGAGAACTGGCAATTTCACTTGTGTCCAGATTTAAACACTTACTCATTATTTTCTGCATTTATTTATGGAGTTAGCACCATATGCTAGGCACCATGCTAGCTGGTGGTACTAGCACAGTGAATTGACAACTGACATGCTTCCTGCCCTAAAGCAGCCTACATTCCAGTGGAGAAAGTAAATGGCAAGCAAAATAATTACGGTTTGCTGCAAGTCAAACACCTCCATGAGGAATGCCGTAGAAGTCCATGGGAACAACCACTTTCCGAACCTCCCTTGAACGAACTATCCAGATCCCAATAACCTCCCATCCCCACAGCCTACCTTCAGTTTTCAGGGTGTGTCCCCAGGGGCAATGTCCATTCCATGTGACTCCACACCTTGGCTATGCTGGGCCAGGCCAGCTCTCTAGCAGAAGCTGGAACACAAAGACTGGGATTCATTACAACTGAGTTATGTTAAGTCAAACTTTTAGAACAAACTTTTAGAATTTCTGCAGCTGAGGTCCAAAGACTATCTCTGGAACTTGCCCATTCTGAGGCTTGGCTGGTTGATGCTTTTGGGTTCTATAAGCTTCCCCTAGACCCCTAAATAGATTTCTTTTTTTGTATAAGCTAACCAAAACTGGGATCTATTTTGCAACCGAAAGAAGCTACTAAAACAAAAATATTTTCTTAACTCTCTGGAGAATGGAGACAAAGAGAAAAAAAAAAAGTAAAATTACAGTGCTTTGGGATTTTTATAAGATTCTCCCCTGTACCACTTCCTTTTAATGTCTCCGTATCCACAAAGGAGGCATCATTATTTACTCTGATCTACAGAGGCAGAATCCTACCTTCAGCAATGTTAATGGTTTATTTTAGAGTTCTGAGATCAGATAGACTTCATTTTAAACTTGAGCAACTGTCACTGGCTGTGTAATTTGAGCAAGTTGTTTAACATCTCTGAGTCTCAGTTTCCTCAGATGTAAAATGGAGAGAGGCAGTTATATCACTCAAAGGGTTGTGAGGATTGAATTAGATCTTGCATGTGAAGCTCTGAGCAGACTTGGCCCTCAATAGCCCCCAGATGCTCAGGACACCCTTCCACTATCCTCTGGCTCCCTATATATACTTGCAAATGTGCGTTTACACACACGCACACGCACGCGTGTGCGTGCGTGCGCATGTTTGAATGACTTGAATGGGCATAAGTGACTAAACAGTATTTTAAACCTTGTCTTCTGACTCCAGAATCTTCACTCTTCTTACCACCCTCAGGCTGTAAATAGGATGGTGGGGAGACTTAAGTCTACATTCTGAAAATATTTGGACTTGTTTGGTCTGGAGAAGATTCCAAAGAACATCTGAAGAATTATCCCAGGGAATAGAGACTGGACTTGCTCTGTGAATTCTCAGAAGCAGAACTAGGGTGCACAGATGGTAGTTATCAGGTTTCTGCTTAATATAAAAAAGTTTCTTAGGGTCAACATGTACAGCCTTCCAAGGAGGTAGTGAGATCCCCTCATGGGCACTGAGCAAGCCAAGTGAACTACTTGAAAGGCATGTTAACAGAGGCAGGCATGAGACCTAAGTTCCACCAAGCCTTGAGATTCTAAGAGGCTCTTTGGGTACAAAATGTACATTTGAGATTGCCTTATAAGACACCACATTTTGGGGGTCAGATGTCACAAGCACTAAGTTCCTTTTGAAAACACAAGGCCTTAGTAGACTGTTACAGATGAAGTGGAGAGACGGTCATTTGTCCTCTTTGATATGAGTCCTGGATTCCCCATGTCTCATCTCTCATAACTGAGACAATCATACAATCACTACACAGTCCCCCAAGGCTGCTGCGGGTTAAAAGGACCAAGGTCCCTCATCAGCCTGAAAACCACCTGGATTAAGCCTGTCTCCTTCACATGCTTCCTAGAAGAGTGCCTGGCCCAGCAAACTGCAAGAGGTGTGACTTCGAAATGGGAAGCAGTATGTTGTAAAAGTTGCAAGCCCACTCTTAGGGGTACTAAGAATATAGGTTCAAAGAGAACTTTGTCTATGACCCAAGCAAGTCACTAAACCTCTCTGCTGTTAAGTTCCTTATCTGTGACACCCAGAATGACTGGGAAGATGAAATGAGAAAAAACACTCTTTAGCACAATGCTTAGGATGTCCAGGAAACAGCAACCCATCTACCCTCCTTCCCCACACCCATCTCTCCTCATCCCTCCCTGCCTACTTTTCCTTCTTCCACAGTTCCCAAGACCCTTCAGCCTATATTAAGCTTCACATTAGTTTGGTGGTCCCAGCTGGGCCTAATAGTCTCTCTCACCACATCAACCATCTTAACTCCCCGTGGTTAGTGCTTTACAGTTTATAAAGCCCCACTCACACATATCATCACATTCAGTCCTACAGGATTATTTCCCACTAACTGCCTTCCCATTTACTCACTCCACTCCCAATGACACACACCACTATCTATTCCTCAAATATGCCAAACCCTTCAATCATCTCAGACCTTTGCACTTGCTGTTTCCTCTGCCTAGAATATATTCCCTAACCACATTCTTCTCATAACTGGCTCCTTCTCACCTGGGAGCTTACTCAGATGTCACACCTCAAAAGGGCCTTCTTTGACCATCGAATTTAAAGAAGATTCCTTTAAGGTACTTTGTTACATCTTATTTTAATTTACTCAGAGCAGTGATCATAATCTGTATACTATTCTGTTTGCTTATTTGTTTATTGTAAGGCTGCCCTTTCAGAGTGTAACTCCACAAAGGATGGGTCATCATCTTTCTTGTTCATTGGTGTATCCCAGAGCCTAGCCGAGGGAGAGCACTCTGAGCATGATGAATAAATTAGTGCATAAATGAAAAAATGAATATTATCATTATCATCCCATCTGCTGGATGAGGAAACAGGCTAAGAGGAAGGAGACCTGCCCCATCTCTCACAGTGTGGCTCTCTTCTAACAACCCCCATGCATCCTTTGCTTCGCTCTAGGAGGCTGGTGACTGACCACAACTCAGGGAAAGAGTAGCCCAGACCTCGGGGGAGCAACCCTAGCCCAGAGCCTTAGGAACACAGCACTTTTTAGTGCTACCAAGCGTCAAACGCTGTGTTACATGCTTGATGTGCATGCCATCACTTAATCCCCCATGGAAACTCTCCATTTGTCTGAGAAAAGTAACTGAGGCACAGAGAAACCAAGTGTCTGTGTAAAGTTGTGGCAGAGCAAGACTGCAAACCAGAGACCATCCGATCCACAAGCTGGTGAACCACTCACTGTACGATGCTGCCTCCTCTCTCCAATGCCTGCTCCCTCCTTTGTCCTCTCTCAGCTCTCGCTCTTGTGACCCGCAGGCTTGTTATAGACCATATGAGACACAGGATTGCCTTTGAGTTTAAATGGAGCCGGAAATCTTAGAATCTCTGAAAGCAAAAGAGAACAACCGCTTCTGAGAGGCCCCCACCTGTAATTGGCACGGCCTGGTCACGTCTCCCTCAATTTGTAACGAGGCAGAAATCCTGTTGAAGTCCCTGCATAACGAGGACATGATCCAGCCCTGGGCGGTTCCAGCCCCTTTCAAAGCCACAGCCCAGAGCCAGTTTTAATGATCAGGAAAGGAACTTCTGAGAGAGTTGTAAGAAGAGGATGGGATAATTGCACTAGAAATATATGCCACCGACAACAATGGCCCGCTGGCCCGGGGCTCTTCAGGAGATGTGGCCTTTGAGGTCAGGTCCTCTAGCACCTGCTCTGATTCTCTCTGACTCTCTGCTCCAAGATAATTATGAAAGAAAGATAGTAAAATCCTCCACACCACCACCTCACAGAGATCTACCTCCCACCCCGATGAAGCTACAGAAGAGAATGATTCTTCGTGGCTGAGTTTAATGAAAATACCATGAATTTGGGAGAGGAAAGCTTGACCATGCTCCTCCTCAGCTGTGTAAGCTTAAACAAATTACTTAGCCTCTCTGGACCCATTTTTCTCAGCTGGAGAAAGATTATCAAATGATATCTCTCTGATGGTCCATCTAGAATGTTGGTGAAACTGCCTGACACAGGGTGGGTGTGATAATGTCACTGCTAGCAGCAAAGAAAGAGAGCTGTGACATTTTGAACTAGAGTTACTGTATAGTTCTGGTCTCCAGAAATTAATTCATATTTCTATGACAAAATTATTCATTTATAAGTGTTCCCATCTCACTCTTCTCTTTTCTCACCTACTCTACATCCCCTACCTGCTAAAGAGGAGGTTGTCCTTGTACTTTCAACTTCTCCCTAACCCCACCCTCCAGGGAGTCCTACATCTTTGTTAGATTTCTGTGCTACAGATCTGTGAGAATAGTTAGTGCTTAAACACCACTGCATCCCAGAGGCTTTTAGTCACCTTCCACCTCTTTTCTGTCTACTAGAAATACAGACTCCATGATGATAGGGACCTAGTCTGTTGTGTTCACAGTCATATCTGATACTTACTAAAATCCTAGCCCATAGATATTTGTTAGCATCAATAGATATTTCAGGAATAAATGGAAAATGACTGAATCCCCATACCAGCGGTTCTCAACCAGGGGTGATTTTGCCCCTTCCCCCAGAAGATAGTTAACAACGTCTGAAAACATTCTAGGATGCCACATCTGGAAGAGGGTGTTCCTGGCATCCAGTAGGTAGAGTCCACGGATGCTGCTAAATAACCTACAATGCACGGACTGACCCCAAAACAAATAATTTTCCAAACTAAAGGCGAGTAGTGATAAAGCTGAGAAGGCCTGCTCCACTTCAAGTCCAGTCGGCAATCCCTCCGACGATCTGCCCTGGGACTATCCCAGGCCACGACATTGCTGCTGTTCACTTGTTACCCTGCAACATCCTCCTATCAGATCTCTCTGTTTCCTCTCTTGTCCAGTGAAATACACTCTCCACAGAGCAGCCAAAATAATGTTTTAAAAATCAAGTCAGTTTCCTACTAAAAACCTCTCGAAACATTTATGGCTTCCCATTGCCCTCTGAAGAAAATCCAAACTCTTCACT
>CM053502.1:34916897-34939416 GCA_028627145.1 Eidolon dupreanum
TGAAGAGGCCATGTCCAGCTTTATACAAGGAAGATGTTCCCAACCAGCATGACTGTCTGACAATGTAAAAGGTTATCTCATGAGATGGTGAGCTCTCAGTTGCCATGCGCATCCAAACAGAATCCAGACAATACTTTGGGATAATGTAGTGATTTCTGTGAAGAGAGGAATATTAAACTGATGACTTCTAAGTTTCTGGATATAAGATCCCATTATTCTACTCCTAGATACATGGCTTTGGGACAGTCCTTCTCTCTAGATCTCATTTTCATGTTTTGGAATTATAATCATCAAGGTTCCTTCCAGGCCTTGCATGCAAAGGTTCTCAGTTTTAAAGGACAACATGGAAGCTGGTGTCACTGACCTCTCACCAGGCTTTCCATGACCCTCAGTGAGGGTCCTGTTCAGTCCAGAGACCCGGGAGATTTGAAATTTTACTTCCTTCCCAATTTTGCCTCCAGCTGCCCACAAACAAACCAATATTGTAGAAAATTCCAGGCAGCAAAATACTGGTCTGATGATAAAGTCTTTTAGAGCCAGTCCCACAGCTAACTTGGGGACCTGTACCTCCCCCATACACCATCTCCATCCCCACACCACCTCTCCAAAAGCTCATTTGATTAGATTCCAATTATGCTCCAGCAATCTCAGATCCCCAGAATTCCTTTATCCCAGGGCAAGAGTAATTGGATTTTTCTCCTTCTAAGCCTCAGCTGCCCCTCTACTTCATCAGCATGCTGGGCTCTGGGCCCACCAGGCTCTGTGAAGGAATTAAAAAGATGCCATGCAGCTTTATGAAATCATATGTAAGATCTTAAAGATGCTTTCTGCAGTGGAGGGGGTTTTTATTTTTCCTTAAATCATTTCTGGTCTTCAGATAACAATTTTACAGTCTGTTAGGGTCCTGAGGTGGAATTTATGATTCTGGGGGCACTGCTTTTTCTTCTTAATGTGGCCCTTTCTTTTGCCTTTCCCTGTCCCACCTTGTCCTTAGAGGATCCAGGAAAGGGGCAAGGGGAGAGGGATCTGGACCGATTACCACCTAATGCATGCAATTCTTCCATGTGCACTGTGCTTTGTATCTTCGAAGCACTTTAACATCCATCATGTCATTTTATCTTCATGAAGAGACTGGAAACAGGCTGAGTAAGTGTTAGTGGTCCCATTTTCCAGCTGAGGACATTGAGGCTCCTAATAGAGGCAGGATTCAAACCCACTTCTTTTGATTGCAAGTCAAAGGTCCTTTCCAACACAAAATTATGCCCCTCGCCCTAGTTATTATGTGGCCTCATTTCTATTCCTGAGTTCAGAATGGGACCTGGGTTGGAAGGGCTGAACTTCTCAAATGATAGGCCAAGAATTAAAAAGTAATTGTCTTGTGATAAAGGAGAACTATCCTCCTTCCTAATCCCACAGTCACCAGTTGATTGAGTTAGTAAACCTATTAGCCAAACATCTGCAATTGTTAATTCACCCTACATGCTACTGCCAAAGTTATTTCCTCCAGGGGTAAGTATGACTGGGTCACTTGATTGTTCAAAAGCCTTTGGGTCTCTTCTGCCTAAAGAGAAAAACTACAGGTTGAAAGAAACCTGGAGATTATCTAATCCTAAATTCTAAAATATGTAATAATGTACTCTACCACTGATATTCCTCAGGCTTGAATAACTCCAGTGATAGGCATCTCATTACCGATTTTGTCTTCTTTTATCTAAACAACAGATATTTACTGGACATGCATGGCGTTAAGCTTGTTAATGCAATCCTGAATATCACATACTCAAACAGTGGTGGTTAGGAGAAAGTTCTGAAGGCAGACTGGGTTTAAATTCTAGCTCCATCACTTAGTTGCTGCATAACCTTGGGCAATTACTTAAATTCTGTTTGGCTCAATTTCCATGCCTGTAAAATGAAGATAAGAATACCAATAACCTGGAACTAGTGACACAGATGAGTAAACAGGCATTTACAATACAATGAAGTACAGAAAGCTACCACAGCATCTACTCCATCGGGGTGGTGGCCTGTAATCAGTGACCTCCAAGTGCAGCATTACAGGCAAGCAGGAGTTGTCCAAAGAAAGAAAAAATAAAAGTATTTCAGGAATAGAGAAAATAGAACTGGAAACATTGTCCTGCAATAAATAGAAAGCACAGAGTGTTCAAAAAGTTTATAAAACTTCGGCATACCTGGAGCAGAGAGGGCAAGGCAGGGATGTGAGCTAACCATTTACTTTGCAGAGAGTTCCATTATGGGAAAAACTTTTCAATGTCTGCTTCCCTGGCATGGCACATAAAGACTTCTGTAGTTTGGACCCAACTTACTTTTGCAATTTCATCTCTCAATTGTGTACTAGTCACATGTCTATCAACAAGAATTATACCTTTCCACCTCTAGGCCTTTGCTTATGTTGTTTCCCCTCCCAGAAGCGTTACTCTTAGTGGACATCTGGGGTTTGGATTTTCTCAGGACTCCTTCACACCATCTTTTGCTAACAGAATCCCTCTTTCTTGTAGGACACCCAGTCAGTGTAATTCAGGTGAGCTCACCCTAATCTAACCCCATCTTCAGAGTATGTCCCACAAAGAATAACCCACTTGCTGGCCATACTGATGGTTTTAAGGAAGGACAAATAACCCAAGCCAAGCTATCGAGAATCCTTATTCCCTTAGTGTTGTTCGACTAGGAGGACATGAGTTTGGGGCTGCCACACCATATTACCTGCTCTTCAGAAGGAATCATCCTGAAGAATAACACCAAGTAGGGAAAAGCAGAGTTATAAGATGACAAGAGAGGCCGAGACAAGATGGAATCACCTGAGCTTCTGGATGCATACCTACCTAGAACCAGCTGCATTCCTAGACTTCCTAGTTATATGAGACAATAAGTTCTCTCTTTTTTCTTAAACTCCTTTGAATTAGGTTTTTGTCACTTCAAATCAAAAAGGGTTCTGACTAACCCCTTATCTCCTGTCATAGTTCAGCACAATTACTAACTCTCCCATGGTCATCCCAGCCAGGAGTATGAAACACTTCTCACTCATGAAACACCCAGGTTTGCAGTAGCTAACTGGCATTTATCACACCCTACTTTCCACATCAGAATTGGTATACATAGCCTATTTAGCGTCTGAGAGGAAAACTCCTTGTAAGTGAGCAGCTTTCTATCTCCATGGTGTACAGCATAGTATTTACTATGGAGCAGATGTTCCATAAATGTTTGGGGAGAAAAATAAAAAGAACACGAAGAAAGAAAATTGGATATGGAGATTCAAACTCCAGGTTTAATATTTCCTAAATGAGTATTCTTAGAAAAACCACCTATTTCCCCTAGCCTCATTTTCTACACTTCTTTACTTCATATTTAAAACAGGGATAATATTTATTAGAATCATTTAAGGATGGACTAAAAGAATACATGTTATATATTCATAATTGTCAAAACTTGGAAGCAACCAAGATGTTCTTCAGTAGGTAAGGGATAAATAAGCTATGGTATATCCAGACAATGCAATATTATTCAATGCCAAAAAATAAATGAATTATCAAGCCACAAAAAGTCATGGATGACACTTAAATGCCTATTACTAAGTGAAAAAGGCAATCTGAAAAGACTACAGGTTGATTTCAACTATATGACGTTCTGGAAAAAGGCAAAACTGTGGAGACAAAAAAGATCAGTAATTCTGACAAGAAGGGGTAGGGAGGAAAGAGGAATAGGAGAAGTGTAGAGGATTCTTAGGGCAGTGAAAATACTACACAGACTATAATGGTGGATATATATCATTATACATTTGTCCAAAATCATAAATATACAACACCAAGACCCCTGAGGCAAATTATGGATGCTCAGTGATTATGAAGTGTCATTGTAGGTTCATCCCTGGTTAAAAAAAAAAATGTACCATTTTGGTGAGTAATGTTGACAATTGGAGAGGTGACACAAGTGTGGGGGTAGAGGTTGTATGCCCTAAACTATAGAGGAAATCTCTGTACCTTCCTCTCTCAATTTTGTTGTAATCTTCAAACTTCTCTGAAAAAAATAAGTCTTAAAAAATTAAAAAATTCAATGTTAAATGCTATTCAAATGTTTCAAAAAATGCATGTTATATGCCTCAAAAAAATGTAGAGACACTTATTTAAGTAAGTTAAAGCTTTAGTCCCTAATACCAGTCAAGGAGTAAGGAGCCCTAGATTTGGAGTTCAAGACATATCTGAGACTAATGATCTATATGACAAGTCAGGCAGCCTTTCTGGACCTAATTTACTCATTTACAAAATGATGGCAGGGAGGACAGAATTAGGATAGAATTAGTTTTAGGAACTTTCTATGATTCTCTGATGTGATAACATCATTCTTAACAGCTTAGTACTCAGCATATTAAAATCTCCCCCATGTCAATGGAAGCAAGATGTTAGTCCAGGATCTAAAGATGAGCAGGGTCCCCCTTTTGCCATCCCTTCTCATCAGTATAATCTTTCATTGAGAGCTCGAATTTGATAGGCACCATGGTAGGTAATTATCACCTGTTATCTCATTTATTCTTAAAAATAACTCTGTGAGGTAGGATCTATTCTCTCCTTCCTAAAAACAGAGCAACTGGGGCACAGAAACATTAAGTTTATTAGCATCACAGCTAATAAGTGGTCATGTTGTCATTCAAACTCAGGCAGTCTGCTTCCAAAGCTCACGTTCTCAACCATTACACTTACTGCCTCCCTATGAACCCTACTGCACCATTTGACAAGGGCAAAGAAAGAGAGATCTATATCTGCTCCAAGAGCCTCCGCAATCCCGACCATGCTAACAGTCCAGGGTGCTGGGGGCCTGTGTTGAGCGGGAACGCTATGCTGCTAATGGAAGAAAATGTAATTATAGAGCATAATTACAGTGTATCGTATTCTGTAATTATACCGATGGTATTTAATATAGAACATATTCTGAAGCTAAATGGAATGGAAACACCCCCCAAACAGAATATTCAGAACTGCTAAAAACCTGTCTCTTGACATTATGGAATCATAGAACCTCTATATCGTGTTCCTCATCTGAGTGGAAAATACTAATACTATTGTTCACCCAATGGATAAAACACCCCAACTTGATGTTTTATTTCCACATCCTTATCTCCACATCCCATAGACATTACCTCTCAAATCTGCCCCATTCTCTCCATCATCACTGCTTCTTTCCTACTTCAGAAGCTGTCATCTCTTCCCTACTCTATTTTTACAACTTTCTAACTGGCCTTTTGGCTTCCCAGGATGCCTTATGGGTCATCCTCTACTTCGTGCAAATCTGACATGTCAGGATGCAAATCTGACCATGTCACTTCCTTCCTTAAAACTTTTCAGTACCTGCTCATTACTGAGCCCAGCACACTGAGCCTTGGTGATCTGGAATTTTCTCCCCATCCTGACTTCACCTCTGGATGCTTGCCCCACACCTTTGTACTCCAGCCATTCTGAACTATCCATACAGATTCTCCAAGTTTGTGCATGTTATCCTCTGCCTGAAGTGCTTTCTTTTCACATCTTCCTTAACTCATACTCATCCTTCAGGGGCAGCTCACATGTCATCATCCCCTAAAAGGTTTTCCTGATCCCCAAACTGAGCTGAGTACCACTGATATGTGCTCCTAAAGCATTTTGTAACAGAAAACTCACTCTCGCTGTGTCGTAATTTTGTTTTTTCTCAGTCCCTCCATGGAGACTAGGAGCACCTGAAGTCAAGGAGTGTGTTCTGTTGTTTTTATTTTGTTTTGGTTTCTGTATCCTTAATGCCTAGAATGGTACCTGGCATGCAGTAAGTGTTCCGTGTTTTCTAAGTAAATGAATGAATGAACAACATATTCAAAGAATCATGTGTAAACAGAAATGTTAGAATTCTGTGACTAGCTGCAGTTCTACAGAGGAATTACAGAGGGTCAAAAATTAAGAAACCTTTTTAGACCTTCCCTTCATTTTAAAGATGAGAGAAAAAAAAAGAGCACCAAAGAAGTGAAGAAACTTAACCAAGGTCACACAGAAAGTATGACAAGTCTAGGAAAGCAGAGTTTTTTCAAGTCCAAGTTTAGCACTGGTCCATTGTATGGTAAAACATTTACCTATTTATAGCCAAAGATTTAGGCTATGTGAAGGGGGTGTCTAAAAAATGAAAAAATATTAACAGAAAACATTTGGGTAAAAAAAATTGTCTCAAGGTTGTGTGGGCTATAATACTTGGCATCACAATCTTTATGATTTTCCTTATCTGAGGTTTCAGCAAGGAAAAGAAATCCATTTCCCACTTAGGTGCAGGCTCCACTGGGCTTTCTCACAATCACTGGCTACCCTCAGGGCACATGCATAAGGTAGAGAAGAGACAAAAACAATAAAGGAGATGCAGAGATCACATCTCCACTTCATTTGAAAAGATGAGTGCATTCAAGAATTTGTTTATATAGAACTCCACATAACTACTTGCACTTGTGAAACACCCAAGAGACAAAAACATTCAAGAACTACCTACCTATTCAGTAATTTATTCATTCAGCAATTATTAGTTGAGTACCAACTGTGTGGCAAGCAGTAGCATCACAGCAGTGAACAAAACAGAATACATGTCCTCATTGAGTCTCCATTTCAGAGGCCGTGCTGCCAGCAGATAAAGCACCTGCCACTGCAGTCAGAGAGTCTGGGTTCTAATCTCAGCTCTACCATCGGCTGGTTGTTGAATTGAAGCAAGTTGTTAGGCTTCTTAATGTATTAAGTGGGGGTATAATTAGACCTCTCCTCAAAGTTTTATTGTGAGGAACAAATGAGGCAATACAAGTAAAGTGCTTAGAACCATGGGTGGCACATAAGAAGCATCTATTACGTTCCGTTTTCTACCAGTATACATACCCTCAGAGAGAGGTAGAATGCTAAAGCAGCAAAGAGTCAGCAAGGATGCAGTCCCACCCTCTTGTTTTACAGATAGGGAAATTGTATCTCAGAGGAGACTAGCAGTGTGTCCCAGGTCACAAAGCATACTGGTGTCAGAGCCTCAGTTGTACTTTGATCCAAGGCTACCCCTATGTGGATGACCTGAGCTATGCTGACCTGGAACTGCTAGTCACACAGACCTGGATTCAAGCTCTGAACTTACTCTTCTAAGCTCTGTTACCCTGGGCAGTTTATTTAATCTCTTCGACTCTCCATTTTTTCCACCTGGAGATGGGTATGATAATATTGCTGCTGCTGCTGCTGCTGAAGATGATGATAATTATAGTATAAATAATAGTAATAATTCTTCCCTCTTAGTAGGGAGGCTCCAATAAGATATCTGATGTGATAAGGGTATAGTAACTATAAAGGGCTACACTGTCTTATACAGTTGCCATTAACTACAGATGGCTATGAGCATTTGACACGTGGCTAGTGTGACTAAAGAATGAAATCTTTGATTTTAAATTACATTTTTTAAAATGAATACTCAATTCAGCTATTGGAAAACTTCCAATAATTCACAATTTGGGTACGTGAAGCTACTTTTTCAGCTGTCTATTTTATGAAATCTTAATAGAGATCAAGTGTTTCTGATGAAAATTCAGCATCCAAATTGAAATGTGAAAGTATAAAATATGTGCAGGATTTCAAAGATTTAGTATAAAAAAGAATGTAAAAATCTTAATTTTTATACTGGTTACATATTGAAATGATTTTTTAGATATATTAAGTTAAATAAACTTATTTTTAAAATAAATTCCATCAGTTTCTTTGTACTAAATGTAAATTTCCTATTAGCTCACATGATATATTTATTGAACAGCATTAGTAAAGGGCCATACACATAGGAGGGGTTACCCTCCTTCCTCTCCTTGCCTTGTGGCTGTTCTTAAGAGAAATGACTGGGAAAGTGAACCATTTAAGACCCTTTGGACACAAACCAGTAAAACTCAGGTCTGGTTATCTTAACCAAAGAAAAAATAATATAAGAATACTCACAGGCTCAAAAGAAAAGCTGAAACAGAAGGCCTAGGAAAGGACCCAGGGCAGACCTAGGGAGCAGGATGCAAAGGTAGTCCCTGCCTCCTGGATGCAGGTCTCTAATTACTTTCAATCTCCCTATCACAACATTCCAGATTCTAGGGTAAGAGAATCTATTCGCCCAAGTTTGTCTCATTTGCCAGGCCCTTGGCTGTGGGTGGTTAGGAGATGGGAGGGTATTTTGATTGACAGACCCACTAAGATTTAGGTACCTAGTACAGAAGGCTCAAGTTCACCAGAGGAGAATCGGGGTGCTATGCTGTTACAGGAAAGAAAATGGATCCTGGGCAAGCACAAGCTACAGATGCCACTTAGCACAGGGACTGGGTACAGGTAGATACTTATGAGGTATAACAAGAAATGGAGAGTCCCTGCTCTGACACTGAATCACTGTGGCCTTGGATGAATTACTCTGCCTCTTTAGGCCCCCATTTCTTTCACTGAAAAATGAGAGAATTTATGTGTTGAACTCCTTCCCACCACGAAACTGTCACAATTGTTTCAACTCTTGTTCATCTCAGGGCTGGCTCTGTAAACCCTTTCAAAAGAGGAAGACTCAGTTCTGGCTGCAGCCCACCCTCTCATCCCACCCCCAACCGCGGCATGGCACTGCAATTCTGCCACTCTCTCCTGAGTGCCAGAGACCCTCTGCCACTTCCTTGCTCTCTTACCCTAATAGCTTTGCTGCAAAATAAAAAAAAAAAAATTAAGATCTGGCATGTTCAGTGAAAGCTCTTTAGTCTAATTGATCAGGAATTGCTAATTCAGCAAAACTTAAAATCTTGGGAAGAAAACTTAATTCCTTGTATGATCTCTCGTGTTATAAAAGAAGGAAAAGATGGCTAAGAGCTTTAGGCAAACCCATTATATCTGCCCCAATTATCCTCCTTGGTCAACAACTTCCTCCTCTACTTGCAAGAAGGTCCCAGGAGAACTGAGTTTGAGTCTCAGTTATGCATGTATGCATTCATTTATTTATTCAGCACAATATAGAGAGACAGAAATGATTGAGACTTAGTCTTGCTATCCAGGAGCTCACAGTCTGCTGAAGTCTACTAGAGATTAATAAGTGAGCAAATAACCACAAAGCAATACAATGGAGACTAGAGGAAATCATTAGAGGAACTAGAGAAGAAACCTACTAACTCAATCTAGGAAAGTTATTTGAGGAAGGAGATCATTCTAGGAAGAGAAAATGGCAAATGCAAAGTCATAACGTGTGTTATCTGTTTGGAAAGTGGAAATAAGTTAAGCTGAAGTACAAGTTGCATGAGGTAATGGTAAGTCATGAGCTCAAGTTAAGTCACTTCATCTTTCTGTGACTGTTTCACCATTTGTCCCCAACCTTGCTGGTTGGAAAAATGAAATATAATTCTTTGTGAACAGTCTTTGAAAATTGTAGTATATTGTGGAGACAGAGCTTAGAGTGAGTTCTTAAGTGCTCTCTAGTGGCCTTCTATAAAGAGAGGAGCACAGCAGCCATATAGGGAGCACCCTTGGCAGCACAGCAGTATGCAGTGTGGTCTTTCCCAGCTCTGCTTCCAGACCTGTGCTTATGCAAATCCAGGGGTCCCTGGACTTCAGTATCTCCTCCATTCTTTCCATGAGCAACTTCGTTTTGGAGTAAGATGTATCTGGGGTTAAATTCTGTTCTGCTACACAGCAAGTGTGAATCTGTCAGACTCTTAGCCTACCTTAGCTTCTATTTCCTTATAAAATAAGACTAATATCGTGTATCTCACAAGAGTTATAAGGATTAGAAGAACTATTTTATAAGAATGGTCTTGGTAAACCTTCTCACAAAATATTATGAGAACTATGCAAATATTTCTAAGGTCATCTTCCTCATTATTTCCCTCTTCTGTCTTAATAAGACTCTCTCATGATTAATAAACTACACTCTCATTTCAAAGTAAAACACATTATATTGAAAGTCAGGAAACCTGGATTCTGTCCATAGTTCTGGTCTTTTCCTCTTAGATTCCCTCCCTGGTCCTTTCTCCACTTCTTTCTGTATGTCAGAATCGACATACTTCAGGCTCCTTTAACTACTGGCTTCCCAGTAGGTGTAGCCATTGAGATGTTCATTGAAGATAATGCTCATAGAAGACAGGAGGGTGGGAGAAGGGGAAAATCCAGGGTATTTCTTCTCTTGTTCCACCTCAGGTGCTATACCTTGCAAGTGCTGTGTATCCACCATAGTTCCAGATCTTACTGCATTCCAAGGTTTTAAGGTTCTGAGGTTCCCAGGGCCCTCAAGTTCTAGCTCCTAGTCTGCTGGCCCTCTGGCCCTCTAGCCCTCTGGAAAGTAGAAGCTATCTGCTTTTGACAGTCCCTAGCTTGCCTCTCCATCCCATTCAGCTTCCTATGTAAGCATTCTCTGTACTGAAAGACATACCTAGAGTGGTTTACTATCTGGACCCTGACTAATACCCCAGGTGAGTTATTTCACCAGTAAAATGAAACCAGTGGATGATCTCTAAGAGTTTCCTACTTTTAACATTCAAGTAATATTTTGTCAAAATATTTCACAGTTGCTCATATCTACCTTTTCTTGCAGACTTATGTCTGGCCTCACCTTCAGCCCCTTTCCTATTTCTATGTCCAGATATAGTTCCTCTCCTCTGCTGTGGTTTGGAACAATAAACTCACCTCCCTCATATACCAAACAACTTTCTGGTGGCTCCACACCCCATTTCTATTGAATTTACCCTAATCCATGAAAGAAAACCAGAAACCTCCCTCTTTTAAGGGCTACAAACTAAGATGCCGAGATGCTAACTCTTATTTGTGATACACAATCCCCAGGCCATGACTATCCAGTCAGGCCAATCATTCAGATTCCAAAGACACTGACATTTCTCTCCACAATTTGCAAGCAAAGTAATAATGCTCTAATTATGTGTCTATTACCGTCATCATCATAATGTACCCACATGGATGATGGCAGCAAGGCTGGGTTAATATATTCATTAGGAACAAGCATAAGCAACATGACATTAATACCACTAATAATACCTAATTGAGCTTAATTACCATGTGATGCTTAATATATTGTGATGAATTTATTCTCAAAGTATTTACATATTTGTGGTTAAGTAATTAGCATTCTGTCCATAAATAACTCCTCAAAAGTCCACTCTACTTATAAAGCAGAAAGGAGACTGAACACACTCGCCTGCTTGAAATGGCCAGGCAAAAAATGCTCTTAATTTGCACAGAAATATATATGTCACGTCTTCCTTAAAGGCAAAGTGAATGG
The DNA here is from genome assembly GCA_028627145.1 of Eidolon dupreanum. NCBI lineage: Eukaryota > Metazoa > Chordata > Mammalia > Chiroptera > Pteropodidae > Eidolon > Eidolon dupreanum. Next base: position 34,928,169 of record CM053502.1, read on the forward strand.
GTCCCATCGAGAAGGCATTTGGGGGAAGATGGCGGCAGGAGAGAAATTTCCTCTTCTCAACTTCAAGAGTCTGACTGAGATTAACAGCTTTTGCGCTAGGGTCTTTGCTGTGCTTGTCAGACCACAGAGAGATCTATGATCTCCCTTGGGTGACGGAGTTAAAGAGGGACATTCACAGATGGGGGAGGGTAATGAAGTACAGAGGGAGCTCCCAGAAGTACAGCTGAAAGTACTCAGCGTGTTTAACTTGCAGAGAAGAGTCGCTAAGATATGAGAGCTGTCTTCTCAAATTTGAAGGGCTGTCAGGTGGCAGCAAGAACAGACTGTGAAGTGGACAATAACATAGATTTTGAAGTCAAGGACAAATATTTAAATCTTAGCTTGGCCGCTTAATATCCGCATGACCTTGGGCCGAATGCAGTGTCTCTAGGCCTCTGCTTCCCTTTAGGTTGTTTTAATTATATCTTTAAAGAAGGAGATGATGCCTAAGATCTGGAACCCCAGAATCCTCAGCTTCCCTGCCTCATGGAACAAAGGTTCAATAGCCCAAGCACTAGAACCAGACTGCACTGCATACTATTCTCACCACCAAAATCTGGTGACGTGGGGAAAGTTATTAAATCTTTGTAGACCTCAGATTTCTCACCTATGAGACATGCTACCACACCTAAAACAAGACTGTTATGAGAACTGAAAGAATAAAATACTTCATGTAAAGTGCTTGGAACACTCAGCATATAGTAAGCATTTAATGTTAGTTATTATTATCATTATTATTATTACTACTATTACTACTACTACTACTACTACTCTTTTGCTCAAAGTTTAGCTTCAGATGAAAATATCTAACCTAGATAGTTGAGGCAGAAATGGAATTTATTACAGTGATTAAATGTCCAAGAGAAGGTTATTGAGTGCTGAGGACAAGGTTAAAGTTGAATTTTCAGGAATAAACTCCCAAAGCTGTGCCACGGGCCCCAAGAGGACTGCTGTCTCTTCTACGACCTGGAAGCCACCAGCTCCAAATCCAATTTCATGGACATAGTCAGGAAGCCACTGTGATTAGGAAACTGCCACTGTGAGAAAGCTAACTACTGCTGCTGCTAGCTGCACAGCCACATGATGCCTACTGCAGTCTGCACCAACTGCATTTCACCAGACACTCTGCATCTATACAACCATGAAGCTGGTTCATGAACAGTGGAGTCTCTGTTAAAGCTGCTTCAGGAGAGAAAAAAAAAAGCCGATGCCACCATAATTTCTAAAAGAAAGTAGCAGAAGCAAGACCTCTCTCACTTCTAAACCTCACACAAGCCAATCCAATTGGCTGAATTCTAAAGGTATCTAGAACTCCAATTGCAAGGAAGTCTGGGAAAAGGATCTTGAAAGATATCTTTCAAAATGCTGCAGTATAGAAAAGCACACTAGGAGGGTAGAACGAATGTTGAATTCTCATTTACCTTACCCATCGTGCTACTTCTGCCCCATTCCAAGGTGAATAGGCAACCTTCTAGAAAAACATACTCTCTGCTACTGGCCAGGACTTAAGCTCCAGAGCCTTCTCTGGTTGTCTGTAAAGAGGCTGAAAAACTTCATTTGCTCCTTCAGCTTAAGAATCAGACAGGAATTTGGGCAAATAACTGCTCCTTTGGCCCTTTCTTTGACCACATCCCAATCTTAGACCTCTAGGTCTTATCATCTCAACAGCAGGAAGAACCTTGCCAAATCCAACCCCCCCCAACCCCCACTTAAAAAAAAGACATGGCACTTCTTCCTAAAACATAGAGCTGATCACCGAAGCAGAATGGCACGTCAGTCCCTCCTTCCTTGATCTTGTTTGTGCTCCAAGACGGTAAGAACAAACGGAATCTCCCAACTAGAGGTAGACTTAAGCTTGTCTTATGGCCCAGCCCTGTGTTGGTTATTCTCCACTAGCAAACTGTACCCACTCAGATTCACCATCTGCCTTCCTTCTGCCAGGAGGCTGACCCGCAAGGATAGTATCACCAGGGCTCCCTATTCTTAAGCTTCCAGTTGAGTTTGATCAGTAGAAGACATTGGCAGAAGATCCAAGGCAAGAAAAGAGAGTCAAGGGTATTTCTCCCCTTTCTTCAGATTTCAGCACTGAAGTTCTGAGAGTGTCTGCAATCCTCTACAGCTATAGCATCTGCCAAGTGACCCTGCTTCCTAGGATCCAGTAACATCTTTCCTTTTACATTAAGGCCTAGGAGAAATAATGACTTTCTATTGTTGCTGGCCCCTGAGTCCACCATCATCACTTGCTGGTTCATTTAACCCTGCCCATAATTCTATTCAATTCTCTTATTAAATTCTCTTTGGTTAAACACTATTGCCTGAAGTGCTCCTAACTAATACAGGCCTCAAAGAAGGGCTTTCTAAGACAGAGCATTTCCCCTTTTCTCAAGACTTAATTCATTTATATTCCCTTTATTCCTCCCACTAAATCCCCCCCCCACCCCGTTCTCTCCTAAAGGAGCTCTATCATGTTCTTGAGCCATAGCAGAGGTCTTCTCTTAGCAAAAGAGCGAGAGGTCGAGGAAGGACACCTTAGCTTCCCTTGGAGGTTAGAGTGTGCAGGCAACACATGGTTAGAAGAATAAAGTGAGATGGCATACATGGCATTCTTTGCTGGGTGCTGGCCCCTGTAAGTGCTCAGTGACAGTTCCCTGTCCCCTTTTGTTCTCTCCTTTGTCCCCCAATTCAGAAATCAGATGATGACAGGCAGAATGGTATAATAATTAAACATTGAACTCTGTAAACAAATGATCTAAATCCAAATTCAAGTTCTATAGTCTGTGACGTTGGGCAAATAACCACTCTGGGCCTCAATTTCCCCATCTAAAAATAATGGTGATGATAGTAATAACTATCTCTTAAGATTGTTGTAAGGATTAAACGAGTAAATGTATACAAAGAATTTAGAACAGCACTTGGCACATAGTAAATGATCAAAAAATTGTTGCTATTTTAATCTGCACGTTGCATGATAAGACAGAAAACATTTTACAGCCACATTTTGGGGTAGGAAACTTTTCAGGTTTTGATATTCTAGACTCAGTTTCGTCTTTAATAAAAAAGTAGGGTCCACTTTGTCTAGGAATTCATTATAAAGAAATTCCTAAATGGATTTTCCAAATCAGAACGTTCAAAAAGGGTGAGTTGAGAAAAAAATAATTCCCAGCTTGAAAAGAGAATTGTGTACCTGTGTATATAAGGAAACACAATGGGTACCAGCATTGGTCTCCATACCCTCTCACTAAGGAAATAGTCAAGAACAAGTTGGAATTAAACATCACTCTGCCATTTGGTAGCCACTGACCCTAGGCAAGATGCATAACTACCTGAAACCCTCAGTTTTCTCGTCTTTAAAAAAAGTGGACCCTGCAATACTGTTCTCACAGGTTGTTGCGAAGATCAGGCAAGAGACCCATTGTAAAATCTATCAAGACCTCCTAAGCCATTATCCCCTCCATGCCCCTCCTCGTGACTGGACTTTGCTTATGAACTCACTCCAAGTACAGTCCTAGAATATAAGAGCTATTACCTGTTGAGCTCTTTGAGGCTTGGCTGCTTCCAACAGACTGCAGAAAGTAGCTACTCACTGTCTCTATGACTTCGGGTTCTGGATTTTCATTTCCTGCTTATGATGCATTCTGCCTACGTCGTCGGTGTTGTCAGTCTCAATGGAAGGGGCCTTTAAATCTCCCTTTTAGGGGAAATAGATCTCATTTGAAACAATGCAGAATGTATGCACAGGAGCCCAATGATACATCCCTTGTGAAACATTATTGAGTAAATCCTGGAAGCTTAATGAGTACTGCTGCTAACCCATCACAGTCCAACATCGCGCAGATTTCACCAGGCCCCACAAAAAGATGTTAAAGGGAATCTGAGCAGTTCAAACTGGAACGACTGCCTATTATTGAGATTCTTTGTGTTCTGTTGTACCTGCACCCTGTTTTGCTATCTCCCTATACAATGAGAAAAAGAAAATGGAAAAAAGATGCTCTAAGGCAAACATGCAGTCTTTACCACTGGATTTATTCCCTGAACCACATTCTCTCTGTTTAAATAACCTAGAGAAAAACCTAGAGTAGTTTCTGTTTTTTTCTATTTTCTAGCTGGACCCTGACTGATCTAGAGATCAAGACAGCCGTGGCAACTGTCTTGAGATGAAAGGATGGGTCTTCGAAACTAAGATAGTAGCAGTGGAGATGAAGGAGAATGGGAATCAAGAAGTGTTTTAGAAACAGAATAGTAGGACTTGGTGACCAGTCTAATATTAAACATGAAGGAGAAAGGGTCACCTATAATAAGACCTAAACCTCTGATTTGAGGAGCACTCAAAGATGATGATGTCATTCAGAGTGTGGATGATGAATACAGTTTTGGAGGTGTTTTTATATCTAGTAGATAATGAAATATATGGGTCTGTAATAAACTTATAATTTTGTCTCCCAGAACCCCTTTCTGAGGTGAATTTCAGCACCCCATTTTCAAATTTTGTTCTAACTTATTGATAGAAAGCTGATATGTTTGTCTGAGATTCTGCTGGCTTGACTAAGGTAATTCATGAAGAGATAGGCCCCTGAACCATGGCAAGCCAATCCAAACTCTTCACTGAAACTTTCTAACCAAGGCAAGGGAGCCTCTTTCCTCCCTTTTTATAAAAATTGTGAGCCTAACGATATGGGCAGCCAGAAAATCATGGAGAAGCCAGTCTAAAAGAATGGATTCAGCATGAAAGGCAAAACATAACCAAATATAGTAATGACATCCATCTTGTGGGTGGTTGAGGGCAAAATGATGTGAGCTACTAAAAAGTCTAGCAATGTGCATGGTACCTTGTATTTATTCAATAAGCCGTCTTGACTGAGCATACAAACTATGAGCTTTGAATGGGCAAAGAAAGGACTACATGATTTCAGCCAGAGAAGAGATGATGGCATTTGGATTGGGTTTGAAGGATGGGTTGGATTCAAACTGCGGGTGCTGATTTTTACGAACTGTCCAGCTCCAGAAGCACCCTGGGGCCATGGAAAGTCGGGAGTAAGAGCCACCAGGAGAGAGTCAGCATACACTTGCCCCTCTGTGAAGCCCTCTTCTCCAGAGGAGGAGTTAGAAGAAGAAGCCTGCCTGCTACATTCAGGCTGCAGCTGTGACCTTGCTGGGCCCCGAGAGTGACAAGAACAAAGCCCATAATTATTAACCTTGCCACTTGTTTCTGTAGTTTATTGTGACAAGACAATGCAATAAGGAGGGAGGTAATCAAAAAGCAATTTTGTAGCCGTAAGCTTAAAGTGACAAACCTTGCTTTTCCTAAATAAATCACCATTATTCCCATATGGCTCAGGACTGACAACTTGGGTTTCCTTAGTAACCAAGTACTTAGCTAAAACTGTGGTCCAGTGTGAGCGAGAGTGAGTGGCATTTGGAGAGAAAAACTAGTCACCAAGTCTTTCTTTCCCAGAGGCTCCCTCATACCTTCCAGGTGAGCATGGTCACCATTAGCATCCTGGCTTTGACATTCTTCATTTGCGCTATCCTCTGGGGATCCCTGAGGTCTATGACACATAGTAATTTGTCATTTTGCAGCATCATTAATTCTGTTTTGAGAGCCATTTGCTTTGCTAGTGAGTGAGTTTGAGAACCCCAACCTTCATATCTCAGCATGACTTTTGAGGTTTACAAGGTAATGCTCATGAACTGAATTCCAAAAACATAGGGGAAAAAAAAGGTTTGTGAATCATAGTTCTAAAAAAGAAAACTAAGAGCTAGTGCTGGTGATGGAAAGAAAGAAAAGTAATGGAGACTAGAAAAGCAATGGCTCTTAAAAAGGAAACGTTTTGTGACAGAAATAATATATTCTAAATTAACTTCTGCAATTATCTGGATTTACAAGTGTTTCCGAATATATCCTTTGTGAGAGTTAGATATCTACACCATTTTCTAAGTTTGCTCCTTCCTTCCTTCCTCCCTTCCGTTCTTCCCTTCCTGCTTTCCTCCCTCCTTTGTACACATTATTTGAGCACCTTGCTGGTCTAAGCCATGGGCTCTACACACAGAGGCTACACAACTTCAGTTCTCAAGGCCTGACAGCCTGGCTGGGGAGACAGACACATGGACAGATGAGTTATACCTCCTGGCGGGGAACTCCGAGAAGAGTGTAACCATTCTGGCCTGCAGGCTTTAAGAAAAGTCACAGAGGGGGTGATATTTGTGTATAGCCCAGAAGAACAAGTAAGATGTGACATGTTGGACTATGCTCCAGGGCCTGAGGAGCTGTGAAGAGGAGGGCTTGAGCAGAGATCCCTTGGAGGCTCTGGATGGCTGGATTTGGAACAGATGTGGAAGGGCCTGCACTATACACTCAGAACCCTGCCATGCCAAGGATGCCTCCTCCAAGCTGCTCCCAACTTATCCTCTGATTCCCAGGCTCCCCCTGCCTCAGAGCCTCTGCCTGAATGCTCTCCCCAGCCCTTTTTTTTTTTTTGCTTCACTGGCATCCTACGGCTCTTGCTTTAAACCTCTCTTCCTTGGGGATGGAACAGTCTTCCATAAACACACCATCTAAAGTTGCTGTAATTTTTGGCTTTTAACCAAAAAAATGTTTTTATTTTAAATTTATTTTTTAGAGTACTTATCATATATGTCTGTCTTCTCTACCAGACTCTAAGTTCCTTGAGATCACAGGAAATTGTTTTGATTCTTGACTGTTCCTCCTTAACCTAACATAGTGCCTCTTTGCATATGGCTGATCCTCAGCAAGTACTGGTTGAATGAATGAATGAATAAATGAAGGAGTTAAGATTCAGTTTAGAGGTTATTTCCTCCACCATGTCTTCCCTCCCTGTCTGGAACGGGCATCTCTTTCCCATGTGGGTTTCCTAGTGCTCGTGCTTACCTGATCACAGCACTTACTGATAACACAAAATTGAAAGAATTTTCCTGACTGCTCTCCTCCTCCCCCTCCCCCGAACAAGAGCTCCCTAAAGGCAGGGACCCATATCAGTTCCCAATTCCCCACCCCCTTCTCTCTCCCACCCACATCTCCATCTAAGATTTAGCACAAATGTTTGTTGAACTGACACTATGCCCCCAAAACAGGAGCACTTTCCTGGGTAGTAGAAGAAAGCCAGGGACTTTCTGTGAGCTCTAAATTGCAAGCATCCCACTCCATGGAAGAAGTGATTCACTCTGTGGCTGCCCAACCCCCTTCCTGTTGATGACATCAAGAAAGCAGGGTTGGTCCCCTCCTGCTGCCTGCCAGCTTTCTCTCAGCATACTGTCTGACTCACAAGAGCTCCTCTTTGCAAGCTGACTCTCATACCCTGAGGCGATTGCCTGCGCTCCTGCTCCTGCATGTGGATAATGAGGTTGTAGGCTGTGTGAGAAAGCAGAGCTTGAGCAGCCAAAAGGGGCCTCCCACACCCCTGGCTTTTTCATTCACACCCAGAGTGCCAGCCAGACTGGAAGTCTTCTCTCAAGAAGATGCAGGATTACACATATGGCGGGTACTTCATTTGGGTGGTCCCAACTACTCCTTGTAACAAACAGCCCATGAATGAAAAGGAAGGCAGGCAAGGAGGGCCAGGAGTGTGGGAAAGGGGAAGCGTGGATAGGTTGTGATTTTAATAGGGTGGGCAGGGTACTCACTGAGAAGGTGATATTTGATAAGAAATTGCAAGGAAGTAAGGATGCTAACCGCATGCATAGCTAGTGGAAGAACATTCTAGGCAGAAGAGAGAGCCAAGCAAATGCCCCATGGCGGGAGCTTCCTAGAGTTTTTGAAGAACAGCACAGAGGTCAGTGAGGTCTAAATGGAATGAGTGTGGATAAGGATAGTAGAAGGTGACGTCAGAGGAAAGATTGAGGGGACAGATCATGTAGACCACTGGGGTCCATGGTATGGTTTTGAGTGGAGACGCAACACAATCTGACTTCCATTTCTCAAGGATCATTCTTGCTGCTGTGTTGAAAAGAGACTATAAGGAGGCAAGGAAAGGCAGAACTAGTATAAGAGTCTATTGAACTAACCCAAGCAAGGATCATGGCTTCGATGAGGGTGACAGGAGTAGAGATGGTGAGAAGTAGTATCATTTTGAATATGGAAGGTAGAGCCAATAGGATTTTCTGAGATATTGATAGTGTGAGATGAGAGAAAGAAAAACCATGGATGACGACATGGTTTTGGAAGAGAACAAGTGAAAGGCTGAAGATGCTGTGCACTGAGATGGAGGAGGCTACAAATGGGCAGATTTGGGAGAGAAAGAGTTCCATTTTGACTGGTTGAATTTTGGATGTCTATGAATCTGGGTTTAGGAGAGAGATCTGAGTGGGAGACATAAATTCAGGGTTCACCTTCATATAGATGGCATTTAATGCTATAAGAATGGTTGAGCATAGGTTGAGAAAAGAACTGAAGTCTAGCCTGGACACTCAAACATTAGGAGGTGGCTTCGCTAACGAAAAGAAACACACTTGGAAAATTAAAATGTGTATCTCTGAGTGCCCTAAATGACCCACCATTCCCTTCTCAGTCAAACCTCTTAAAAATGGTCTGATTTCACAGTCTCTGCTTTCTCCCCACCCAGCAATCTAGCTTTGGCTCCAATCATGCCACTGAAACTTCTTGCTCCAAAGTCATCAAACACTTTCAGTGAAGGATATTCAGTATCATTTCACACTATTTCATGAGCACTCCTCCCTTCTCGAAACTCTCATGTCCAGAACACAGGAAATAACAGATAACACAAGGACTACTATCTTTGAGAGTTTGAGACTGTATCTCATCACTTGGGACCCCTTGCTGCTCGACTTCAGATTGGGTTCATCCAATGGGAGATTGGTGAGCAGAAAGAAAGAACAGTCAGGGTATTTTTGTATTGCTCTGCTTTCTCCATGTTTTCTTTCCCCATAACTGGCAGTGGGTGTGTCCCCCTCCTTCAGGATCCTCACCAAGATCTGGTAGGACTTTTTCTTCTGTTTCTAACCTTTCTTTCTCAGTCTGTATGGCCAGATCATCTTTTCCTTAGGTACTAAATGCTGATATTCCATGCTTACCGATTTCTTCTTCTTTCCTCACTCTACACTTTGTTTTGCCTGTGGTTTTAGCTACCAGTCATCTTATCTGTTATTAAATACTGCAGCTACCGCTCCTTCCCATACCTTCCCAGTGGAGTGGTAACCCATGTGCTCAGCTGCTCTCTTGATACTTCCACTGGATGCCCCACAGATACCTCTGAGTCATCACATCCAACAGTGAACAGAGCTTCTGCTTGAAAAAGCCATAAAAATGAATGAGGTCATTCCCCAGGGCTGGTTTTCCTTTGCTTTGTCATCCCTTCTGCCTGCAATTCCTTCCTACCTAGGCTCTTCTCCTCTGCTTTTGTCCTGGCCTCCACCTAGTTAACCCTCTCCTGAAAGAGGAAGATAGTCTCCTTTTCTGCCACCATTCCTGTGTTTTTGCTGTCACTCAGTGGAGAGTCTTTGTTATTTATGCCTCAGGCCTAACTCAGTTAGGGTGTTCCATAATTTACAAGACAGCTAACCATAGCGAGTCTGAGCTATTCAACAAAATATCAGTAGTAATTTAGATTTTGTCCTTGATGAGCACAGGGTCTATAGTCTGTGGCCTGGGCAGGGTCACCAAGAGAAAGATCAGACTGCTACTTCAGCTCCTCAAACTAGTATGATCTTCCTCCCTGGAATGGAAGTCATCTCCAACTCCAGTCTATTTAACTGAGGTCCTGATGCCCTGACCAGCCTTCACCTGCCCAGAGGTGAAAAACATACAAACTTTAGAACCCATCTGGCCATGATTTGAATATAAATCTTCATCTGGGTGGTATGATGTCCGAGCATGTAAAATGAGGCCAATAATACCTGCTCAGCATCCTTCATAGAAAAAAAAATATATATGGATTATACTGAGAGCCAAGAATTTCACTCAAATTGTCTCATGCAATCTTCATACCCAATCATCAGCTAGTTATACCTAGGGCACACCCACTGGAGTTTGGGATGGGGAAGTAAAGGAAGATAAGGAAATATCCTTTATCCTATAGGATTCTGAACAGATGTGAGGGAATAAGAACCATCCCCTCAACAGAGCAGCCAACTTTGCCCAAGATTCCCAGTAGAACAACCAAGACTTATGACCACCATATTCTTAATCCATCAAGTCTCTTAGCTCTTCAGTATCATTCACTATCTCTCACTCCTATGTCACAAAGAACTTGGCTCCTTCTGGTCTCCTCTTGGCAACGAATTATATAAGAAACAGAATTTAAAAAGATAAGTAGTTACTATCAACCCCTTTCAATAAAAAGTCCAGTTTTTTCCATTCTGCTGTAGGCCCAAGTGGCTACTATCAAAATAGGCAGGTTTATGAAAATTGAGAAGGTGATGCTGGTCCTGGCTGGATGCTACTCCAGATGCAAAGTGGTCATCATGAAGAACATAGATGCTAGAGCCTCAGACTGCCCCTATAACCATGCTCTGGTGGCTAGAATTGACTACTATCTCTGCAAAGTGGCAGCTGCCATGGGCAAGAAGAAACTTGCCAAGAGACCAAATATCAAATCTTTTGTTAAAAGTTATAACTACAATATCTTGTGTCCACAGAGTACTCCACGGATATCCTCTTGAACAAAACTGTTGCCAACAAGAATGTCTTCAGAGACCCTCCTCTAAAATGCAAGGCCCAATGGGAGGCCAAGGTGAAGTTTGAAGAGAGGTACAAGACTGGCAAAAATGGTTCTTCCAGAAGCTGTGGTTTGAGATCTTTTTTGTTCCAGTCATTAAAAGTTCGAAAAAATAAAAAATAAATAAAAGGTCCAGAAACTCAAAAAATAGAAATACTAGGAAGAGGAGGAGGAAAAGAAGCAAAGACTTTATTCATCCGCTGAATAATCAAATAACACCATTGTAATACATGACTCTAAAATCACTTCTTGGATATAAAGAAAGAAATGTAATGTCAGTGATGTCCACAGTTCTTTGTTCCTGGTCGCAATATCTCAGGGCACAGAGAGCCTTGGAACAGCTACCTCTCCTTCATCCCTATACCCTACCAAGCACCAATTTCTGCTGACCCACCACCAAAATTTCCTCTTCTGTTCCTCCTCCTCTGAGACCTCCACAACCTCCCAGTCTCTAGGCCTCCCAGCTCATCCTCCATGTAGCCCCCAGAGCCATCTTTCTAAAACACAAATGAGATCAACTT
>CM053502.1:34939916-34958716 GCA_028627145.1 Eidolon dupreanum
AAAAATCCTTTGAAATCACTCTCCTAGATTTATCAGCCACTGGAACATGGACCCACAGGCAGAATTTAAAAGCATCCAAGCCCCTCCCTTTTCTTGTCCCCTCCTCATGAGTGGTAGCTCAGCTTCCCTTCACCTGTGTCCTCCCAGTATATATATATACATGCTTCTCCCTCACTCCATGGAGCCAACAGACAATTAAAGAACTTTTCCTATCCACAACCCTGTTTGAGTTAGACTGCCAAATGCTCACAGTATTGGAGCCTTCATGCAACAACACTTCCCAAGTAATTAAAGTAACAAGTGTTAAAATTTTGAATATAGGAAAAAAAATCACCTACAATTCTACTACCCTAATGTCATATCCTTATTCCATTAGCAAATGAGCTTTTCTATCATTGCCAAGGTTTTTCTTCACTTAAAATTCAGGATCCTAAACTGGATCCCAGAACAGACAAAGGACATTCATGGAAAAACTGGTGAAATCTGAATTAAAAAGTCTAGAGTTTGGTTAATAGTAATGTACAAATAAATATAATAAACGTACCATGGTAATGTGAAATATTAATATTGGGGATAGCTAGTTGAAGGGTATATGGAAACTCTCTACTATCTTTGTAAACTTTCTATAAATCTAAAGTTATGCTAAATAAAAGTTCTATTTTTAAAAGGTAAGGTATAGAGTAGTAGATATTGCATGTAACAGTTGTATAAAGAAATGAACAAATACATTTGCTCTTCTAAAAAGAAATTAATAACCAACATTTTTCATTGTTTAAATGTAATAATCACAGCTATCATTTTCATTGCTGAATAATAATTCATCCTGAAATACTTAATTTCTATTTTCTTCTAACTCTTCCACTTACTAGTTATGAAACTTTATTTGACCTCTCCTGCCTCTATTTCCACACCTGTTAAACTGGAATTATAATAGTTTCCAGATGTTATTGCGAAGAATAAATGAGATAATGCAGTGCCTGGCAAATAGTAAGCACTGACTTAATGTTATTGTCATTCCCCTGTATTCGTTCATTATCCAATTCTAGCATTAAAGCCCCATGTGACACTGAAAAAACTGTTAAGTATCTCTGGACTTTGGTTCCTCATCTGTTGCTCAAAATCATCCTTTGTAACCACTTTAGCACCCTTGGTATGGACTGTCATACTACACTAAAGGCAGAGTAAAGCAGGAGAAGTAAAAACAGCCAACCAGAGCACTTACCATGTGCCCAACTGTTATAAGAGCCTTATATGCATTACTCATTTAATACTCACATCAACACTATGAGGTAAGGGTTCTTCCTTTTAAAGAGAAGGAAACTAAGGCTCAGAGAAGTTAAGTAACTCACCCAGGGTCACACAATCGTTCATTGCAGAGTTGGGCTTAAGTCAGGTAGTCTGGTTTAAGATTTTGTGTTCTTTGCCCAGCTAAGCTGTTAGAAATGCAACTCTCATAGCAGTTGGGGGCAAGTGTACCAGCCAGCAAAAGGGATCTGGGAGAGGTACCATCAGCATCCACTGCAAGAAAGATGGTGAATTGCATAGTGATTTTTATACATTTCTGTCCTGAAGAGATGCATATCACTGCTACTCATGGTTCATTGGTCAAAACAAGTCATTTGCTCATGCCTAACATCAAAGGTTTTGGGCCCAGAAGGAAGAAAACTACAAATACTGGTGAGAAGCACTAGTGTCTAGTGAGCATTATTAATATAAAGGGGTTCTCATAAAAAGCTAGAAGCACTGGTTTATATTGTAATAGAAGTGGATATAATGATGATCATAATATTATTATATAATAAAATATAATTATTACGTCAACAATTATTGCTGTTATAATTTCTATTAACAATTTAAATAAATAATCCTCTTCTTCAAATATATACTAGATACACCCCTCACTAATTTTACGACCTTCTAGAGCGGCCAACCATGCCAGGTTGCTCAGGAAATGAGAGTTTCCAAAGACACGGGACTTGTAGTGCTAAGAATAGGAACAGTACTAGACAAAGCAGGACAGTTGGTCCCCCTACCTTTGACAAGCCTCGTAAGCAATATTTAAATCTACATTTTGTGGGGATTAAATGTATATATATAAACATAAACCCAATTCCTTGTGCATGGTCAATTCATTACTTTCCAGTAATGTCATTTTTATTAAACTCCCAATAACTGGTTGAATTAAATATCATTCTTGCTTTACAGATGAAGACATTGAAATATGAGCAAGTAATGAGAGTCACCCAAAGTGCACAAGCCCATGTGCAAGCCTGTTCTTTGAGGAGCAGAGATGAGTCACTGCACTTGCTTGGGCCCCAGCCTTCCCAGGGGCCTGACAGCAGAAAGATGCTATTAGGCTCAGGCCTTTCTCAGGCCTGGGGAAAGTGTTTTTCTGTATCATCCTGATGGTTCCCTCACCGCGCTATTTACACTTCCCATGGTGACATTGCGTACGTGGTCCTGTTGTTGCCACTTGCTGTTGGATTTAGAAATCTGGATGTGTGGCTAGTGATGCCCACAGTAAAACCTTTCCTGGAGGAATGAGGAGTAATAACTTACAATTTCCTTCGAGGAGTGATAATTTACAATTCTCTGACACTTAGGAAGCCTGTTATACCTGGCAAAGGCCTTCTTGCTATTCCCAATAACCTATAAGCACACAGAAGAGCCATCACCTCCTTCATTCCTCAGATAGGGCATCAGACCCAGGGACGTACAGTGACTCCAGGAAACAGGTCTCCAGCCTACTGGAGTTCTCTCTGCCATAGAAAGATCCTTAGGTGGCACCTCAGAAGTCACATTTGGCTATGGTAACAAAGCATCCTGGTTTGCCTGAGACTGTCCCAATTTTAGCAGTCACCCATCACAGGACATCCCAAGTTCTGGGCAAACCAGAACAAATGGTCCATAGCTTCCCTGATTGTCCCCTAAACCTACCGCCCTTGTTATATAAATGTATGTGCATCCTATTCCTCTCTTCTGTAGCAATCATCACAGCTGTAATTAAGCAATCAATTGGGAAATTTGTTATTTAATTTTGTCCTGTCCATTAGATTATAGCTTTAGGCAGGCATTGATCAAATTTGCATCCCTTGCTCCTAGCCCATGCATGACACTATGCAGAAAAGTCTCTTAATAGATCTTTCTGACATAAATGAATAATTATAAAAGGAAGGAAGGAAGGAAGGAAGGAAGGAAGGAAGGAAGGAAGGAAGGAAGGAAGGAAGGAAGGGAGGAAGTTTGTCGTACAAGAATACCTAGTAACCACCCATGCTCAGATAGGCATTTCCTAAAATGTCTTCCTTCCAGATGTTAATATAAAAAAATAAAGGTTTCCTTGGTGAGATAAGCACCAGGATTCTGGGTTAAACAAAGTCAATCAGTTTTCTTTATTTTACAGGGATCTTTGTATTTACTGAGTGATGTACATACTACATTTTCCAAACAGTTTAACCATGAACCCTTTTAGCATGAGCATTTGAGGGACTTATACTCTGCAAAACCTCTTTTGAGAAATGCTGGACTATACTAACAAGTATATTTTTGTTAACTCCATTTCTAGTGTCCTCTGAGGCTGCAGTTATTATTGTTGTTATTGATGCCATCATTGTTCCTCGTCAATGGATAAAACAAAGCTGGGGATAAGCTCTGCCTCTCTCACTACAAGCCCTGACTCTCCAAACTCCCATACCTTTACCCTCCAAGGCAAACTAATAGTTCATAAAAATAAATCATCATGCTATGATGGCTTGCTTCCCTGAAATAATCATGAGGGATGACAAGCCAGTTCCTGCTTGTTCCTCCCAAAGCCCCCATATCCTCCTCCAAACATGAGCCCTCAAGATTCCTACTGGATAGCCAACAGCAACTCTTTGGACATCCCATTAGTGTGTTGTTGATGACAAAATTTCCTTCATTCTGTTAGCTAAGAACTGAGTACTTAGTGGCGAGGAAGCCAGACTCCTACATAGTTTAGCAAACACCCTGATCATCATTCACAAGTAAAGACCGATCAGTCTCCTAGAGCCTGCAGAAGAAAAATCAAAGAAGGGGTTTGCTTAGCTGTTATGAATACTAAAAAACAGTAGCAAGAATAAAAAAAAATGGCACCTGCTCCTGAGGGGATGAAATAATGGTGCATTTCAAAGTAAATTCAAAACTGTTTTGAAATATACCAGCCAATGATCAGGCACAAAGTCATTTGTGAAAACGAAAAATAAGAAGAGAGTTGGTCAAATTTTCAGTCTCAGCAAGGGCATGAAAGTAGACATCCCTGCTATATGTCAGTTCTTTCTATATATCTTCATGTATTAATTCATTCTTTCAGTCAATTATACGTTGGGCACTATGCCAGTAGCCACGAGAGACACAATGGTCAGCAAAAGGAACCATTTCTGCATTTACAGAGCTTCTAGATTAGTGAGGGAGAGTGTAAATAATCAGGTAAATAAGCTGGAACAAATGCTATGGGAAAAATGAAAAGATACATGGTGCTAGTGACTAATATATTATAGGATGATATGACTTAGAATGAGCAATCAGGGAAGGCTTCCTTGGGGAGGTCACATTTAGGGTAAGATCTAAAGGATGAGCAAAAAGTCATTTGAACCTTGGAAGACAGGCATTATATACCACATATCAGGAGGTTTTGTGCTATAACAGCAGCACACTAAACTAAAAATGACTTAAGCAAAATGAAATTTATCTGGCACAGTGGCTGGGTTGCTCAGTTAGGGACTTAACAATGTTATCCAGAACTAGGCTTTCCTGAAATCCTTCTCAGGGTGTGGGCTTGTCCTTTTGGTCTGTACCATGCAGCCTCATGCAATGGCTGTCACAGCTCCAGGTATCACATGAGAGACAAAATGTTTCTTCCCCTTAGGCCCCTTTTTTCCATTGAAGAAATCTTTTCCCAAAGCCCCCAGCAGACATCCCCTTCATGTGTCATTGGCCAGAATTTCATCCTATGCCCTTTCCTAATCCAATCGCTGGCAAGAGGAAAGGAATTAGTCCATCAGCTTAAACCAAGATTAACCCACTAGAGACTTCAACTCCCTTCCCAAAGATTTGTGACTGTTCAATATCTAAATAAAAATAGAATTCTATTAGCAAAGTAGAAGACAGGATTTTGTCTACAATCAATTTTATAATTAGAATATTGATATCAGAAGTTAAATAACTTATCTCACACAACTGGAGCACAGATAAATATGATCCCAAACTTGTCTTAAAGCATTCAGTGAGGACTGGACCAGATCCAGAAGAGTGTTGATGCTGTGCTGTAAGATGTGGGGTTGGTTCTGACCTGATATTGCATCAGCAGGTGAAGAAGCCCCAGTTATGGAAGGAGACAATAGGCTGGGATTATGGGAGAAACTTGGGGACAGGGAACATGAACAGAAGAAATTACTACTTTTCTGAGAGTCTCAGAAATGAAGCAAAGAACTGAAGTACTAGCAGCCAAGCTAAGTGACTGAGTAAAACTTTGCACACTTTTCTCATCTTGGTGCTGGACTCCACAGTTACCCCAGCTGTGAGGACAGGAGGGCTAGAGGAGGATGGAGCAGCGCAGATCATGAGAACGGTTCAAAGGTGAGCCATCCACACTTTAATAGAGTACAGAAAGAAAGAGAATACAACAAAAGAAACAGGAAGGGATGGTCAAAGAGGTAGAAAAAGAATGGGAATAGTTTAGGAGGCAGAACAAGACTTTCATAGGAAAAGGACAGTCAAAACAAGGAATAGCATAGCATATGAGTGAAATACACTTGTATGCATCCATGTGTACATGAATGAATAAATGACTGAATGAATGATCAAATATAGGAAAGAGGCCAGAAAGGATGCAAGACATGTACATATGAGAGGATGAAAAGGGGGGCTTGAATCCCCATAGGTTACAATCCAGGAGTGAAGAAGGAGATGGAAAGGACTAAAGATGAATGGTAAATCTCAGGACTTGGCTCCTCTTGAATCTGAGTATCAACTGGAATCAGGTTACCCTCCACTTTTCCAAATGTGGCTGCAAAAGTAGGCTCTGCTGCCTTTCTGCCCTTTATAGATTACATGGGAACCCTCTGACAGGCTGGCCAGGTGACTTAGAGTAAAGCATACGTTTTTTTAAATGATAATATACCAAGCAGATGGAACCAGCATGGCTAAATCAGATATAAGAAACCACCAAATGCCAATTTTTCTAAATGAAGGGATTATTTTGGAGGAGTCCTTGTGTTTCACTCTGGGATTGTTTTCAGTCACATCCCTGTCCTGAAGTCCTAGGGGTACCAAGGTCAAGGACAAGAGACATCACTTCTTCAAACATGTGCCCTTGACCACGCAATCCCATGCTTTAGTTCATGCCATCCTTTAAAAGTGAGATGCCTACCTATCCCAAATTCACATGTCTTCAAAACAGACAACTTCCTTAAGTCAGGATGCCTTCTTATAGATCCCCTCATTTAAGGCAACTGATTGCTCCCACAGTCTCACAGCACTCATTCCACTGTATTTATATTTATCTGATAATTAATATGCCTTTCATCTAGCCCAAGATTATTTTAAGATAGGAACTATATCTATTTCATGTATGTATCTGCTATGACTAGCATAGCACCTGATTAATTTTAACTGCTCAAAGCAAGTATATTGATTAAAACATATATGATTTATAAGCAAATAATAATAAATAAAAAAATTAACAAATGAAGGATAAGTAAATGAGTAAAGGGGAGTGAGTGAAAGAATTAGTGATTAAAAAGTAAATGAAGAGACAAGAAAAAAATGGCGTAGATGATACAGGCTTTGTTCATCCCTCTGGCGACAAAATCAAAGTTGTGACAGAAACACGAAGTAAACAGCAAGGAAAGTCACCCAGGATCTAGATGAACAGAACTACAACTAGGGAAATAAATAATTAATCAACCTGCAAAAGTAGAAGGTAGGAGGGGGCAAAGATGCGAGGCTGCCTGGCCCAAGCGACTGAGTGGGAGAGAAGCTGCAGCAGCCACAGCTAGCAGTTGCAGACGCCTCTTAAAGGGGCCATGTCCTCCAGCAGACTTGTGCCATGATGAACTCGCTCGCTCTGAGCACCAGTGTCAATTGGCTGCTCCAGGGGCACCAGAGACTTACGGGGGACAGCGAGTTGTCAAAGTGATGGCTGAAGGAGAGGCTATCTCCTGTGTAGAAATGCTGGTGGTATCTAGATGCAGCGCTGCCATAGCTGAGACATCATCAAACTGGATAAGAGATCACTCCACCCAGAGGATTCCCTGAAACTCCTCCTCCCCCAACTCAAGACCCCACTCAAGCCACATCCATGTGTGTCCTCGGTAAGTCCAGTGCTCCTTACTAAGCAGAGCCACCCTGGTGACAGCTGGCCTCAACTTCTGGCATGGCCTCTTGAGGCAACTATGAGTATAGCATCTGTGGATTGCTTGCTGAATCTTAACAGGTGGACCCAAAGGGACACAGGCTGGGACTAAACTTGGCCTACAGCTTAACCCCTCTCAGGACTATGCCCCTGGACACCTACTACACAAAGCCACACTAATAAGACGAAGAGACTTAGGAACTTTGCTTAGTACATAGAAATAGACACAGAAAGTTAGCCAAAATGGGAAGACAAAGAATGAAAAACCATATGAGAAAACAGAACAGTGATCCAGAAATAATGGAGTCAAGCAATCTAACAGATGCAGAGTTCAAAACACTGGTCATAAAGATGTTTAATTAAATTAAGGGAAATGAACTCAGTGAGAATTTTAACAAAGAGATAAAAAACAAAAATGGAAATGGAAATTATAAAAGGGAACCAGGCAGAAATGAAGAACACATTATCTGAGATGAAGAGGATATTAAATGGAATAAACAGAGTGGATAAAGAAGAGGATCAAAACAGCGATATATAGGATGGGAAAGCCAAGGATGCTCAATCAGAATGGCAAGAAAAAAGAAGCCAAGACTGCAATAATAATCTAAGGAGCCTATGGGATACAATTAAATGTAAAAATATCCATGTCATAGGGGTATCTAAAGGAAAACAAGACATTGAAGAGCTATTTGAAGAAATAATGAAAAACTTCCCTAACCTAGTAAAGAAAATAGACATACAACCCCAGGAAGCTCAGAGAGCCCCTCAAAAAATGAACAAAAAGAGGCCCACACCAAGGCACATTATAATTAAAATGCCAAAGTTTAAATAAAAGAGAGAATCTTAAAAGCAGCAAGAGAAAAGCACTTAGTTAACTACAGAGGAGAACCCATAAGACTGGCAGCTGATTTCGCAAAAGAAACTATGCAGGACAGAAGGGCTTGGCACAAAATATTCGACGTGATGAAAACCCAGGATCTACAACCAATATAACTTAATCTAGCAAAGCTATCATGTCAAAAGACAGAAAAAGAGCTTCCCAGACAAAAATAAGCTAAAGGAATTTATCAACAAGCCATATTACAGGAACTGTTGGAGAGACTTCTTTAAGAAGTAAAAACATGTATCAAAAGCAGGAATAAAGAATGGTAACAACTACATTCCAATTAACAAGTACCTCAAATGGAAAAGAATTAAGTGCTCCAACCAAAAGATAGAGTGGCTGAAAGGACAAGAAAACAAGACCCCTAAATATGCTACCAACAAGAGACTCATTTAAGATTAAAAGACACATACAGACTAAAAGGAAAGGGATGGAAAAAGGTATTGCCTTGATGGATCAAGAGTGTATTGAGCTGAATGAAATGGGTCAGATAGAGAAAGACAAATATCACATGATATCACATACATGTGAAATCAAACGAACAAAATAAACGAAGACAACAATAATGGAAATAAACTCATAGATACAGAGTATATTTTGAGGGCTACTAGATGCAGGGGGAGTTGGGGGGATGACAAAAAAGGCAAAGGGATTAAGAAGCACAAATTGATAGTTGCAGAATAGACATGGAGATG
Organism: Eidolon dupreanum; assembly: GCA_028627145.1. NCBI lineage: Eukaryota > Metazoa > Chordata > Mammalia > Chiroptera > Pteropodidae > Eidolon > Eidolon dupreanum. Next base: position 34,948,864 of record CM053502.1, read on the forward strand.
TAGAGGGTAGCATGGGGAAGATGGTTAATAATGTTGTAATAAATATGTAAGGAGGAAGAGGGGTACTAGATTTAGTGGGGTGATCGCTTTGTGAGTTATGTGGATCTCTGATCACTATGCTGTACAACTGAAACTGGTATATTATTTTATGCCAACTAAAATTTTTAAAAAAATATTGAATTGTATAACGTAAACATGAGCAACTAATTGTCTATTATATTTCAATAAAGCTGGGGAAAAAAGTAAATGAGTGGTCTGGTTGCAGTCAAGATGCATGCTCTGTTATGTATCACTCTGGAAAGAAAGCATGAGTCAGCTGTCTGAGGACTGAAAAGTTAAGTGGTAGCAGAAAAATCTGTGAAGGAAATACAACTTCAAGTAACACCTGACTGCTAGTGAATTTCCTGTGATTTGTCTTCCAGTATTTCCCTCCCTGAACTCAAAAGCAGCCTGAAATCTAAAACCATGCACTGGATGAACACTGAATTTGGTTCCAGAAGTGGCTTCCCACTTCAGAACATGGAGCCTAATTCCCCGCCCCCTGAGGATGGGCTGAACTTAGTGACTCATTTCCAAGGGGAGAGGGGGAGGAACCCAATAACTTAATGGTGGAGAAATTTGGCAGACAATATGTAACCAAATCATCAACAGTAATAAGCTATGTGGAAGTCATATACCCCCAATACAATACAATGAGAAGTACACTTCACCTGTGCAACCCCAGTCTATCAGAAGAAAACAAACTGAGAGACATTTTACAAAATATATGACCAGTACTCATCAAAATTGTCAAGTCATGAAGAATAAGAAAAGCCTAAGAAATTGTTATGAATTAGAGGAGACCAAAGAGACGTGATGACTAAATGTGGAATTGAATCCCAGAACAGGAAGAAAAAAAGAAAATGCATTAGTGAAAAAACTGATAAATCCAAATAAAATCTATAATTTAAATATAGTATTGACCAATGTGAACCTCTTAGTTTTGACGAATGTACCATGGTAATATAAGATGTTAACATTAGTGGAAACTGAGTGAAGAATATATGTGAAATCTCTGAATATCTAAAATTATCCCAAAATAGAAAGTGTTTTTTAGAAAGTAAAAACATGAAAAGAAACATATCATATAAATACTAATCATAAGAAAGCTAGAGAGATGAGAATAATAGCAAAGTAGACATAAAGATAAAAAATTTACCAGAGATAGAATCAATGATAAAAGGTGCAATAAAAAAACCAAAGACAAACTAAAGGCTGAAAGAAAATATTTGCAACTTGCATATTTGAAAAAGACTTGTATTTAGAATATATTTTAAAAGCCTCAAATCTCAACAGTAGGAAAACAAACAATTCAAAAATGAACAAAAGATTAAATCAGAGAGGTAGCTTCCAATACTAAGAATGAACCTTAAAAAAAGCAGAGTTTCTCAGAGGCCTCAGAGAACTTATGACAGAGAATTATGCAAAGCCAGTCCTTAGGAGAACTGAGAATTCACCTCTATCTCTCAGGGTCTACAGGTCTCTACTTCTCTCAGAGGGCCTTCTCAACTCCTCAGACTCTCCCTGCTTTCTTTTGCTTGCATATCAGCTTGTACGTGCCACCCCCAACCCCTAATTCCTCCAGTTTCTGGTCCACGTGACCATCCTGTTTCAGGACCTACCACATACTGGCAGCAGTCTCTTTAACTTTCCAATTCCAAACTTTGGGGAAAGAAATCAGTTGCCTCAGCCAAACTTTTTAGGTCTGCCACACAATTCAGGGAGTGAGCAAAGAGCCATGGGAAGGGCAGGCACTTCAAAGAGTGTCTCTCGAATTAATTCACAGAGATGACAAGCTATGGCACATAACACCTCCTAAGGCACAAAGTCAAGACCACGCATCCAGATGCAGGAGCAATTGCAGTCTGAAGGCAGCCAGTGAAGACTCAGTGTTAAGACACGTTGCCAGCCACCTGACTGGTGACTAGAAATTCCTTTCAGATCAGCCCGAGCAAGAGGACTCAGAGAAGGTGAAGCCAAGAGGCCTGCTGGTGCCAGAAGAGATCTGGAAGAGTTGCTGACCCAGACTCCAAGTTCACCTTGCGCAGAGGTGGCCAAAGCTACATAGAACAGCTTTGCCAACAGATGAAGGGGCTGGCTAGGGGAGGGTGTGAGGGGTGTATCTGTGAAGGGCAGGCAGATGCCAGGGCCCTCAAGGAGAAAAGGAAAGAAAACTACCATCTGAGTGACACACCTCCTTGCTTTTGAAGTGTCTGCCTCCTCCTCCCAATTACCTTGGGAACCACTGCCCTCCCCCTGCCCAAGTCTTCATGGAGAGGCTACAGCCTTGTCATCTCTGTTACACACAGACCTTTCTAAGACTCACTCAGTTCTGCCTGCTTCCGGACACAGCAATCCTCCGGACCAGTTTGAGACAGTAAAGTACTGTCTTCCTTTCTCAAGAAAGGAAATATATTGTCACACACTCTTCCTACCTTCAAATATTTATTCCATAAAACTCAAATTCCTCTCCTCCCCTGCCACCTCAAATGCAGAGCTGAGCCAGCCTGCCCTTGGGTGCACTGGGCCACACCTCAACAGTGCCTTACTTGTCCCATCCTGAACTGCACTGTGTGCTTTCTTTCCCCTTACTAGAGCAGGGGCTCCTTAAAATAGTGCATCTTTTTCATGTTTCCCCACCACCTAGCACAATTCTGAGTGAGGCCTACATTTGAGTTTCTGCAGAAGTGACTCTGAGATATGGATTCAAAGGCAAGTAACTCATTTGTGAGGGAATCCCAGAAAACACCTCTAGGGAACGGTGGCCAGTGGAACTTGGTACATCTGAAAATGAAGTAGCAAAGATGTGAGGATATGAAGGAGGCAGCATAGCTTAACAAAAATCTATTGAATTATGCTCACTCAAGTTCACTGAGTTCTTTGGGAAGTGGCTGTGTATCTTTTGTATCACTACAAAAGAAGGGATTATTGCGATTACATTTAATTCTTTATAAGTTTGCTGAGAAATCTCAGGCTGGTTACTCAAGTGTTCTATTACCTCCTGTCCTTCTTCTAAAAAAATAAAATAAAAAAAAAAAGCCACAAATATATCCCCTAATTTGGTATCTGTCACCCAAAGGACAGTTGATTCAGAATCTGTGGTTGAGCAAGTGGGTGGGTGCCTCCTTCCTCCTTTTCCATGCCACCAGCATCCCTCCCAGAGCTGTGAGGTCAATCGAAGCAGAGAAAGGTCACCAAAGGGTGGCCCTTCTTCCATCAGAGGCACAAAACACGGACTCTAGACTCAGACAGGCTTGAGCAGGACCCTGGCCCTACCTCTATTCATTGCATGACTTTGGGCAGGTTAAATAACTTTTCTATGCCTCACTTTTGTCATCGACAAAATGGGCATATCTATCTTGCTTGCCTTTGTGGGGATAAAATGACATAAGATATGGAAAACATTCAGCATTGTGCTTAGTACTTTTATTTCTCATCTTACTTTCCTTCTTCTAATTCAAGATAACACTGTAAGAAGGTCAAATAGAGAAAAACGACTTATTTCAAACAAAGATTGGGATCTTTGTGTCACAGTAAACAGATGAAATAACAGCACAGAGAGGTTCAGGAAATCATCCAAGGCTACATAGCTAGTAAATGGCTCAGCTGGGAGTAGAACCCAGACAATGTGGCACCAGAGTCCATGCTTGTAATCATGACATTCTACTAATTTGTCAGAGAATGAAATCTAGAAGTAAAAAGATAATCCAATAAGCTACTGAAAGAATTCAGAAGTGCAATAATGATGGTCCACAGCAGAGCAAGCATGGGTGGGCATGGAATAGAGGCATGGATATAGGACAGCCATAGCAATGGAGGAGTCTGGGGAAAGAGGAGAGAAGGATGGGAGGAGGAGAAAGGAGGAGAAATCACTGGAGATTTGTATTTTATAAGCTGGGGGCTGTTATTTTGGAATGTGTAACTTAGGGCTAGAGAGCCAGGTTTAGGGAAAGATAGTAATATAAATAATCTTAAAAATACCATTGAATCACCAAATACTAAGTTCCTGCTATATGTGACTATCCCCCACTCCTCCACCCCCTCCCCTGCCCAGTTAAGTCTTAAATATGATTCAGAAGTACCTAAGAAGCTTATTTTTTAAATCCTGGCACTCAGACCTCACCACAAGCAATTAAGTAAACATCTCTGGGGGCTGAGGCTATGGGCATTGTCATTTTTAAAAGCACCCAGGTGATACTAATATGCAGTCAGGGTTTAGACCACTGGAATTCATTATCTCTTTTAATCCTCACATTGTCCCTATGAGGTTCTATTATTATTGGCTTAGAGAGGCTAAGTAACAGCTAGCAAGAAGTAGAGCCAGGGTTCAAACTTTAGTTTACCTAACTTCAAAGTCCGTACTTTTAGCCATAGTGCAAGCTTAGACTTTAAAGAGGCCTTAAGGAGTGCCATGTCCAGTCCCCTCCCATTTTTCAGAATAAAAAATTGAGGTCCAGGGATGGGAAGTGAATCACTGGAGGCCACCCACACCAGTGGTGTCAGAGTCCAGACTCCTACCTGCATCTCCTGACGCCCCGCCCAGACCTCACTGCTCCCAGCCATGCCTTATTCTGTTTCAGAGTAGAATACTGATCTAGAGAAGAAGAAGCTAGGAAAACCACTGGAGTGCTGGGTCGGAGTGTCAGACGGCCCTCCCTTACTCCGAAGGCTAGAAAGACAGACACTGCATTACAGTGAAGTAGCCAGAAAGAAGCTCCACCAGGCCACCCTCTCCCCCACCACCTCCTCCTGTTTGCACAATATAGCTCCTGCTTAGTGACAGCTAAACCTCTTATTAAGCGGCCTGTGCCATCTTGTCTTCTGCCCTCGCTGAACTTACAGCACTCATGTTGTAGGGATTAGGGGAAAAAAATCCCTCCACCCTGAGGCAGAACAATAACAACATGGAAGCTGCCCAGGAAGGTAGTTCATCGTGTTGGCTTGAAAAATAACGAAGGTGACATTTAGGGGGTTGCTCTGGCCTCCCTGTCACTGAGCCTCATCATTAATTTAACCATCTCTGTTACAGACAAACTTCCTAGTCAGCCTTGGAGGGATGAAGAGGGGGCTTCCTGTCCTCTGTGGCCCATTAGAGATGTAAGAGGTTTCTCTCTCTCTGTCTCCCAGTCACCTGAAATCCAGTCTCTGTCCAATTCCTAGCTCAAATGACATTTCTTCAGGAGAGCATAATTGGCTGCTGTTGACGAGGGGAGAAAAGGCAAGAAGTACATGGGCAGGAGAGGTCTGCTAAACATCAATGCTCTGCCCAGCTGACAGATGCTACTTATTAAATGCTCACAGTGAATCACTTATTTGTTCATACATTAATTACAGGTGGCTCTTTTGTGTCAGGCACTGTGCGAAGTGCCATTGTGAACCAAACAGGCATGACCTCTGCCTTTCTGGAGTTTACAGTCCGGTGCCGTGCTGTCCAGGATGGTAGCCATTAGCCACAGGTGGCTACTTAAATTTAATCTAAATTAAATACAACAAAAAATTCAGTTCCTTATTAGTATTAGCCACATTTCAAGTGCTCAATAATCACATGTTGCTAGTGGCTACCACACTCTGTAGACAGAAAACACTTCCATCATCACAGAAAATTCTACTGGACAGCACTGGTCTAGTGAGACAGGTAGATACTTTGTATGTATTCTTGCTTCTAACTCTCACTTAAACTTTTGAGGATGGTATTGTTTCCCTTATTTTAAAGAGGAGGAAACAGTGATCACTTTGTCAGCCAGGATTTGAATCCAGGTTTGTCCTACTCCAAAACCTATTATAAGTAAGTGACAGGAAGGGGGATCAAAGAAAAGCTACAGGTAGAATGGCAGAGTGGTTTACAGCATATGGCCTGCAATATGACCTATCAAAGTATTAATGCGTGCCAGTTTTTTTAACCTCTCTGAGCCTGTGGTTATTCATCATGTGAGGATAATCATATGGTCACTGCATATTCTGATAGAGATGAGTGACAAGATAATATATGTATGCACAACCTTGGAATGAGATAAATGCTCAGTATATGGTAACTGTTGTTATACTGAATGGAGAGGACAAGCTCTAAATAAGATAAGTAACAACAGAGGTTTAGGACCAGAAATAGATAAACTCAGAAATTCTTTGGTTTAGAAAACCTGAAAAGGGAAAAATTAAAGTCAGTGAGGAACAAGGAAAGTGGGCACAGGATTTTGAGCATTATATTACTTATTTATTGCTGTGTAACAAATTACAAAACAAAACAAAAAACTTGGTGCCTTAAAACAACAAGCATTTATTATCTCATAGTTTCTGAGAGTAATGAATCTGGAAGCAGTTTAGCTGGGTGGCTCTGGCTCAGGATTTCTTATGAGTTGCAGTCAAGCTGTTGGCTGGGGCTGTATTATCTGAAGGCTTGACTAGGGCTGGAGATTCAATTTTTAAGAGAATTTAATCATCAGGCTATTGTCAGGAGACCTGGTTTCTCTCTGACTGTTGGCTGGTCACCTTGGATCTTAACCACATGGGTCTCTATACAAGGCTCTCTGAATGTTCTTAAGGAACATTGGAAGCTGGCTTTCCCCAGGGCAACTGGCCAAAGGGAAAGACAGTGAGAGAGAGAATCCATGGTCATTTTATAATCTAATCTTACAAATGATATATCATCACTTCTGCTTTATTCTATTTGTTAGAAGCAAGTCACTAAGTCATTACATCTAGCTACACTGAACCAACAGAGGAATTAAGTTCCACATATTGAATGGAGGAACATCAAATGATTTGTGGAAATGTGTTAAAACTACCACAAGCACAAACTGGGCTGAGTGTCCGGAGCTCCCTTTGAGCAGAGTACATGGATGGATCAATCAGAGCTAAGAGTACAAGATCAAGGCACACCACTATCATCCAGGAACCTGAGTCAGATCTCAAAGGACAGCAGAAGGCCTGACATTACCAGATGAAGAATTTGGTACCTGTGGGACATATCAGGTGTATATATGAATATACGTGGGGCGGGGAAGGAAGCACACATCATTTGTAGTAGGTTAGAATATAAACGTATTATACATAAAGCCTTTCACCTAACTGAGACATTGTATTTAGGGAGGGAGGCACCAGAAACACCTACTCAGAAAAACCTTCCAAAGTTGCATTTTTGGAATAAATTGGTTTTTTTTCTGGCCAGAACATCTTCCCTAAATCCATCTCCTTTCCTTCACTTGGTCTCAGGTTGAACATCAGAGAAGGAAAAGGAAAGAATTAATACTTATTGAACACTTACTATGCCATTTTATTTATTTCTCACAATTATCTTATCAGGTAGATTTCAAAGGCAGATTATTAAAATATGGTGGCCTCCCAGTTGTGTATGGAGCTTTCCAAAGTTCCGAATCTCCTTGTTCTCTAACTGAGTGGTTAACCTACCCAGATAGCATTGCATAATGATTCATGGTTGCTGGGGGCTGGTGGCGGGGGTGGGGGGGAAGTAAGGGGAGGACAGATAGCAGCCCTCTATTTATATATAAATGTACAATAAGTAAAATATTAAGGTTTACTAAGATGTAATATACAGATGGACCCTGATACTCTTACTAGGTCTAGTTGTCGTCATCTCTCTACTAAGAGTCTGAGGAAAGTGTAAGTGTCCACAGTGCAGAAGGGTTACCCATGGATTCCTCACTCAGCTTTTAGTTTTCAGCATTTCATGGTTTATGGTAGTTGACATGTGCACAGTTAGGTGGCCTTACAGATTGTTATATGAAATATTAGAATTGTGTGAAGATAATGAAAATCTTCTATACCAAACAGAGGTTCACCAGTTATCCCAGAGCTGAGTACTTAAAAGAGCTGTCTAAAATAAAGATGAGATATGCAATCGTTTTTCAGAAAGACAAGGATCTGCAATTTGCTGACATTTTCTCTGATGAAACCAGCTGTTGGTAGTCCCTTACAACCAAGACATGATTAAATTCAGCCTCTAATATAAACTGAACTTTGGACTAGATCTTTAAATAACTATTTCAGAAAGTGTTAAACCAAGGTTTTCGAAAACAATATTTTAGTGTGAGCAAGCATTTTTGTCTCTTTAATAAATTATTTTTAAATCATTGTTTATTTTTATCTCATGCTTTTTTAAAATACTAACCCTAAAAACTTCATTTGTGTATGTCATACACATAAAATATTAATACAGAAGCAACTGTATAACATGTAAACAAAGAAATGTGCATACAATGGTGCTAGATGCTCAAAATTACCCCCCCAGTAGAGGACCATGATTACAAAGGATTGATCTATAGCCCAGTTGTTTCTCCTAACATGGTTGAGACTTGTGCTCATTCTCTTGAAACAATTGTAAGAAAAAGGCAGGATGCTCAACAAAGGAGACAGCAAAGATGGAGACACGAAAGAGATGGAGGCTTTGGAGAGCCACGGCTACTCAGGTTACCAAGGAGAAAGCAAGATTTATTTTGAAGTTGTTTTTACATAAGCGTGGTGACCAAAAAAAAAACTACAACCAACTCAGCTAAACTTCTACACAGCTAAAGAGTGAAGGGATAAAATCAGGCATGCAATAAGATAAACAATGGTGGTCCTGTGCGTGCTCTGTTGGAGCACCCATGAAGAGAATGAGCTCTCTCTGAGGCTGAGTTATTCCAAAGTGCTCCTAGTTTTTCTGTTTTTCTTTTCTATCTTGATGAGAAATGTTCTGATTTACAGCCTGTCTCAGGACAAATAGAACTTTGACATATAGTTCACAATTTACGTAACTGATTTCATATAGTACTTCTGCTGGCTGCATCGTGTTTCTGACAATTACAAATATGCCTTTCCTCATTCAGAGGTGTTGTGGGGCATCCATGATCACCCTGCCATGCCCCTGATGCTACAGTTATGGGTGCTACTGTTTCCATATGACACTGCAGGGAAGTGAACTGAGGCTCAAACAGGTATGTTTCTTGTCCAATGATGTACAAGGGGTAAATGGAAGAGCCAGAATTTAACCCAGGTCAATCTGAGAAAGTACCTTAACTAAATCCTCTTCCACATCTCAAGTATTTCCAGCCTGAATTCCCTCAATTCCAAGGCATCTTAGTAATAATATTTTGGAGTTTCAGGTACCTCTGAGCTATTTTCAAAACTTCAGAAAGTCTCATAAAAATAGCATAAGATAGGCTGTTTATTAATGAATATAGTATTTGTATTGGATAAAATCTTTCAGGGGTGGAGTCATTGATATATGAAAATCATATATGTGGTCACCGGTGGTCAGAATATGGGGAATTACTGCTTTAGACTTTGACCCAAAAGATAAATACCATGTGTCAAGTCTTTTTAACTTCATATATCATCCAATGAAGCCAGACAACTTACTACATTACCTCAGGCTCTTTATATGGCTCAAACTGTGCTTCAGTTTCCTCATCTGTAAAATATAAATAAAGATAGGCATATCTCCTAGTGTTATTCTAAGGATTTTTAAAATTGAAACGTGCAAAATACTTAGAACAGTGCCTACATGTAGTAGGAAGTGACAGCTATTGTTTTTGCTTTAGCCTCAGTTTCTTCATCTGTAAAATAGACTAATTCATATACTACCTACCCCATAGACTTATTGTGACTCAAATAAAATGGTTAAAAAAAAGTGCCTTATAATCTATAGCATGCACTGAAGATGAGAGTGTGATGTAAGCTTTACTCTTATGACTCACACAGAAAACAAGTCTAAGTACATATTATAGCAGGGAAATTAAAAGCTGTGTTCTTTTGAAGTGAGAGTATGTCCCTTGTACAGATCAATATTGCTGAAGCAAAAAGAGGGAGATTTAATTAC